>JAEIFI010000382.1:0-10000 GCA_018901815.1 Zaprionus lachaisei | reverse complement strand
TCTGTGTCTGTCTGTGTCTGTCTGTGTCTGTCTGTGTCTGTCTGTGTCTGTCTGTGTCTGTCTGTGTCTGTCTGTGTCTGTCTGTGTCTGTCTGTGTCTGTCTGTGTCTGTCTGTGTCTGTCTGTGTCTGTCTGTGTCTGTCTGTGTCTGTCTGTGTCTGTCTGTGTCTGTCTGTGTCTGTCTGTGTCTGTCTGTGTCTGTCTGTGTCTGTCTGTGTCTGTCTGTGTCTGTCTGTGTCTGTCTGTGTCTGTCTGTGTCTGTCTGTGTCTGTCTGTGTCTGTCTGTGTCTGTCTGTGTCTGTCTGTGTCTGTCTGTGTCTGTCTGTGTCTGTCTGTGTCTGTCTGTGTCTGTCTGTGTCTGTCTGTGTCTGTCTGTGTCTGTCTGTGTCTGTCTGTGTCTGTCTGTGTCTGTCTGTGTCTGTCTGTGTCTGTCTGTGTCTGTCTGTGTCTGTCTGTGTCTGTCTGTGTCTGTCTGTGTCTGTCTGTGTCTGTCTGTGTCTGTCTGTGTCTGTCTGTGTCTGTCTGTGTCTGTCTGTGTCTGTCTGTGTCTGTCTGTGTCTGTCTGTGTCTGTCTGTGTCTGTCTGTGTCTGTCTGTGTCTGTCTGTGTCTGTCTGTGTCTGTCTGTGTCTGTCTGTGTCTGTCTGTGTCTGTCTGTGTCTGTCTGTGCTGTCTGTGTCTGTCTGTGTCTGTCTGTGTCTGTCTGTGTCTGTCTGTGTCTGTCTGTGTCTGTCTGTGTCTGTCTGTGTCTGTCTGTGTCTGTCTGTGTCTGTCTGTGTCTGTCTGTGTCTGTCTGTGTCTGTCTGTGTCTGTCTGTGTCTGTCTGTGTCTGTCTGTGTCTGTCTGTGTCTGTCTGTGTCTGTCTGTGTCTGTCTGTCTGTGTCTGTCTGTGTCTGTCTGTGTCTGTCTGTGTCTGTCTGTGTCTGTCTGTGTCTGTCTGTGTCTGTCTGTGTCTGTCTGTGTCTGTCTGTGTCTGTCTGTGTCTGTCTGTGTCTGTCTGTGTCTGTCTGTGTCTGTCTGTGTCTGTCTGTGTCTGTCTGTGTCTGTCTGTGTCTGTCTGTGTCTGTCTGTGTCTGTCTGTGTCTGTCTGTGTCTGTCTGTGTCTGTCTGTGTCTGTCTGTCTGTCTGCTGTTCTGTCTGTCTGTCTGTGTCTGTCTGTGTCTGTCTGTCTGTGTCTGTCTGTGTCTGTCTGTGTCTGTCTGTGTCTGTCTGTGTCTGTCTGTGTCTGTCTGTGTCTGTCTGTGTCTGTCTGTCTGTGTCTGTCTGTGTCTGTCTGTGTCTGTCTGTGTCTGTCTGTGTCTGTCTGTGTCTGTCTGTGTCTGTCTGTGTCTGTCTGTGTCTGTCTGTGTCTGTCTGTGTCTGTCTGTGCTCTGTCTGTGTCTGTCTGTGTCTGTCTGTCTGTGTCTGTCTGTGTCTGTCTGTGTCTGTCTGTGTCTGTCTGTGTCTGTCTGTGTCTGTGTCTGTCTGTGTCTGTCTGTGTCTGTCTGTGTCTGTCTGTGTCTGTCTGTGTCTGTCTGTGTCTGTCTGTGTCTGTCTGTGTCTGTCTGTGTCTGTCTGTGTCTGTCTGTGTCTGTCTGTGTCTGTCTGTGTCTGTCTGTCTGTCTGTCTGTGTGTGTCTGTGTCTGTCTGTGTCTGTCTGTGTCTGTCTGTGTCTGTCTGTGTCTGTCTGTGTCTGTCTGTGTCTGTCTGTGTCTGTCTGTGTCTGTCTGTGTCTGTCTGTGTCTGTCTGTGTCTGTCTGTGTCTGTCTGTGTCTGTCTGTGTCTGTCTGTGTCTGTCTGTGTCTGTCTGTGTCTGTCTGTGTCTGTCTGTGTCTGTCTGTGTCTGTCTGTGTCTGTCTGTGTCTGTCTGTGTCTGTCTGTGTCTGTCTGTGTCTGTCTGTGTCTGTCTGTGTCTGTCTGTGTCTGTCTGTGCTGTCTGTGTCTGTCTGTGTCTGTCTGTGTCTGTCTGTGTCTGTCTGTGTCTGTCTGTGTCTGTCTGTGTCTGTGTCTGTCTGTCTGTCTGTGTCTGTCTGTGTCTGTCTGTGTCTGTCTGTGTCTGTCTGTGTCTGTCTGTGTCTGTCTGTGTCTGTCTGTGTCTGTCTGTGTCTGTCTGTGTCTGTCTGTGTCTGTGTGTGTCTGTGTCTGTGTCTGTCTGTGTCTGTCTGTGTCTGTCTGTCTGTGTCTGTCTGTGTCTGTCTGTGTCTGTCTGTGTCTGTCTGTGTCTGTCTGTGTCTGTCTGTCTGTCTGTGTCTGTCTGTGTCTGTCTGTGTCTGTGTCTGTCTGTCTGTCTGTGTCTGTCTGTCTGTGTCTGTCTGTGTCTGTCTGTGTCTGTCTGTGTCTGTCTGTGTCTGTCTGTGTCTGTCTGTGTCTGTCTGTGTCTGTCTGTGTCTGTCTGTGTCTGTCTGTGTCTGTCTGTGTCTGTCTGTGTCTGTCTGTGTCTGTCTGTGTCTGTCTGTGTCTGTCTGTGTCTGTCTGTGTCTGTCTGTGTCTGTCTCTGTGTCTGTCTGTGTCTCTGTCTGTGTCTGTCTGTCTGTGTCTGTCTGTGTCTGTCTGTGTCTGTCTGTGTCTGTCTGTGTCTGTCTGTGTCTGTCTGTGTCTGTCTGTGTCTGTCTGTCTGTCTCTGTCTGTGTCTGTCTGTGTCTGTCTGTGTCTGTCTGTGTCTGTCTGTGTCTGTCTGTGTCTGTCTGTGTCTGTCTGTGTCTGTCTGTGTCTGTCTGTGTCTGTCTGCTGTCTGTGTCTGTCTGTGTCTGTCTGTGTCTGTCTGTGTCTGTCTGTGTCTGTCTGTGTCTGTCTGTGTCTGTCTGTGTCTGTCTGTGTCTGTCTGTGTCTGTCTGTGTCTGTCTGTGTCTGTCTGTGTCTGTCTGTGTCTGTCTGTGTCTGTCTGTGTCTCTGTCTGTCTGTGTCTGTCTGTGTCTGTCTGTGTCTGTCTGTGTCTGTCTGTGTCTGTCTGTGTCTGTCTGTGTCTGTCTGTGTCTGTCTGTGTCTGTCTGTGTCTGTCTGTGTCTGTCTGTGTCTGTCTGTGTCTGTCTGTGTCTGTCTGTGTCTGTCTGTGTCTGTCTGTGTCTGTCTGTGTCTGTCTGTGTCTGTCTGTGTCTGTCTGTGTCTGTCTGTGTCTGTCTGTGTCTGTCTGTGTCTGTCTGTGTCTGTCTGTGTCTGTCTGTCTCTGTCTGTCTGTGTCTGTCTGTGTCTGTCTGTGTCTGTCTGTGTCTGTCTGTGTCTGTCTGTGTCTGTCTGTCTCTGTCTGTCTGTGTCTGTCTGTGTCTGTCTGTGTCTGTCTGTGTCTGTCTGTGTCTGTCTGTGTCTGTCTGTGTCTGTCTGTGTCTGTCTGTGTCTGTCTGTGTCTGTCTGTGTCTGTCTGTGTCTGTCTGTGTCTGTCTGTGTCTGTCTGTGTCTGTCTGTGTCTGTCTGTGTCTGTCTGTGTCTGTCTGTGTCTGTCTGTGTCTGTCTGTGTCTGTCTGTGTCTGTCTGTGTCTGTCTGTGTCTGTCTCTGTGTCTGTCTGTGTCTGTGTCTGTCTGTCTGTGTCTGTCTGTGTCTGTCTGTGTCTGTCTGTGTCTGTCTGGCTGTCTGTGTCTGTCTGTGTCTGTCTGTGTCTGTGTCTGTGTCTGTCTGTGTCTGTCTGTGTCTGTCTGTGCTGTCTGTCTCTGTGTCTGTCTCTGTCTGTGTCTGTCTGTCTGTCTGTGTCTGTCTGTGTCTGTCTGTGTCTGTCTGTGTCTGTCTGTGTCTGTCTGTGTCTGTCTGTGCTGTCTGTGTCTGTCTGTGTCTGTCTGTGTCTGTCTGTGTCTGTCTGTGTCTGTCTGTGTCTGTCTGTGTCTGTCTGTGTCTGTCTGTGTCTGTCTGTGTCTGTCTGTGTCTGTCTGTGTCTGTCTGTCTCTGTCTGTCTGTGTCTGTCTGTGTCTGTCTGTGTCTGTCTGTGTCTGTCTGTGTCTGTCTGTGTCTGTCTGTGTCTGTCTGTGTCTGTCTGTGTCTGTCTGTGTCTGTCTGTGTCTGTCTGTGTCTGTCTGTGTCTGTCTGTGTCTGTCTGTGTCTGTCTGTGTCTGTCTGTGTCTGTCTCTGTCTGTCTGTCTGTGTCTCTGTCTGTGTCTGTCTGTTGTCTGTCTGTCGTCTGTCTGTGTCTGTCTGTGTCTGTCTGTGTCTGTCTGTGTCTGTCTGTGTCTGTCTGTGTCTGTCTGTCTGTCTCTGTCTGTGTCTGTCTGTGTCTGTCTGTGTCTGTCTGTGTCTGTCTGTGTCTGTCTGTGTCTGTCTGTGTCTGTCTGTGTCTGTCTGTGTCTGTCTGTGTCTGTCTGTCTGTCTGTCTGTCTGTCTGTCTGTGTCTGTCTGTGTCTGTCTGTGTCTGTCTGTGTCTGTCTGTGTCTGTCTGTGTCTGTCTGTGTCTGTCTGTGTCTGTCTGTGTCTGTCTGTGTCTGTCTGTGTCTGTCTGTGTCTGTCTGTGTCTGTCTGTGTCTGTCTGTGTCTGTCTGTGTCTGTCTGTGTCTGTCTGTGTCTGTCTGTGTCTGTCTGTGTCTGTCTGTGTCTGTCTGTGTCTGTCTGTGTCTGTCTGTGTCTGTCTGTGTCTGTCTGTGTCTGTCTGTGTCTGTCTGTGTCTGTCTGTGTCTGTCTGTGTCTGTCTGTGTCTGTCTGTGTCTGTCTGTGTCTGTCTGTGTCTGTCTGTGTCTGTCTGTGTCTGTCTGTGTCTGTCTGTGTCTGTCTGTGTCTGTCTGTGTCTGTCTGTGTCTGTCTGTGTCTGTCTGTGTCTGTCTGTGTCTGTCTGTGTCTGTCTGTGTCTGTCTGTGTCTGTCTGTCTGTGTCTGTCTGTCTGTGTCTGTCTGTGTCTGTCTGTGTCTGTCTGTGTCTGTCTGTGTCTGTCTGTGTCTGTCTGTGTCTGTCTGTGTCTGTCTGTGTCTGTCTGTGTCTGTCTGTCTGTGTCTGTCTGTGTCTGTCTGTGTCTGTCTGTGTCTGTCTGTGTCTCGTCTGTGTCTGTCTGTGTCTGTCTGTGTCTGTCTGTGTCTGTCTGTGTCTGTCTGTGTCTGTCTGTGTCTGTCTGTGTCTGTCTGTGTCTGTCTGTGTCTGTCTGTGTCTGTCTGTGTCTGTCTGTGTCTGTCTGTGTCTGTCTGTGTCTGTCTGTGTCTGTCTGTGTCTGTCTGTGTCTGTCTGTGTCTGTCTGTGTCTGTCTGTGTCTGTCTGTGTCTGTCTGTGTCTGTCTGTGTCTGTCTGTGTCTGTCTGTGTCTGTCTGTGTCTGTCTGTGTCTGTCTGTGTCTGTCTGTGTCTGTCTGTGTCTGTCTGTGTCTGTCTGTGTCTGTCTGTCTCTGTCTGTCTGTGTCTGTCTGTGTCTGTCTGTGTCTGTCTGTGTCTGTCTGTGTCTGTCTGTGTCTGTCTGTGTCTGTCTGTGTCTGTCTGTGTCTGTCTGTGTCTGTCTGTGTCTGTCTGTGTCTGTCTGTGTCTGTCTGTGTCTGTCTGTGTCTGTCTGTCTGTCTCTGTCTGTGTCTGTCTGTGTCTGTCTGTGTCTGTCTCGTGTCTGTCTGTGTCTGTCTGTGTCTGTCTGTGTCTGTCTGTGTCTGTCTGTGTCTGTCTGTGTCTGTCTGTGTCTGTCTGTGTCTGTCTGGTCTGTCTGTGTCTGTCTGTGTCTGTCTGTGTCTGTCTGTGTCTGTCTGTGTCTGTCTGTGTCTGTCTGTGTCTCTGTCTGTGTCTGTCTGTGTCTGTCTTGTGTCTGTCTGTGTCTGTCTGTGTCTGTCTGTGTCTGTCTGTGTCTGTCTGTGTCTGTCTGTGTCTGTCTGTGTCTGTCTGTGTCTGTCTGTGTCTGTCTGTGTCTGTCTGTGTCTGTCTGTGTCTGTGTCTGTCTGTCTGTGTCTGTCTGTGTCTGTCTGTGTCTGTCTGTGTCTGTCTGTGTCTGTCTGTGTCTGTCTGTGTCTGTCTGTGTGTGTCTGTGTCTGTGTCTGTGTCTGTCTGTGTCTCTGTCTGTGTCTGTCTGTGTCTGTCTGTGTCTGTCTGTGTCTGTCTGTGTCTGTCTGTGTCTGTCTGTGTCTGTCTGTGTCTGTCTGTGTCTGTCTGTGTCTGTCTGTGTCTGTCTGTGTCTGTCTGTGTCTGTCTGTGTCTGTCTGTGTCTGTCTGTCTGTCTGTCTGTGTCTGTCTGTGTCTGTCTGTGTCTGTCTGTGTCTGTCTGTGTCTGTGTCTGTCTGTCTGTCTGTGTCTGTCTGTGTCTGTCTGTGTCTGTCTGTGTCTGTCTGTGTCTGTCTGTGTCTGTCTGTGTCTGTCTGTGTCTGTCTGTGTCTGTCTGTGTCTGTCTGTGTCTGTCTGTGTCTGTCTGTGTCTGTCTGTGTCTGTCTGTGTCTGTCTGTGTCTGTCTGTGTCTGTCTGTGTCTGTCTGTGTCTGTCTGTGTCTGTCTGTGTCTGTCTGTGTCTGTCTGTGTCTGTCTGTGTCTGTCTGTGTCTGTCTGTGTCTGTCTGTGTCTGTCTGTGTCTGTCTGTGTCTGTCTGTGTCTGTCTGTGTCTGTCTGTGTCTGTCTGTGTCTGTCTGTGTCTGTCTGTGTCTGTCTGTGTCTGTCTGTGTCTGTCTGTGTCTGTCTGTGTCTGTCTGTGTCTGTCTGTGTCTGTCTGTGTCTGTCTGTGTCTGTCTGTGTCTGTCTGTGTCTGTCTGTGTCTGTCTGTGTCTGTCTGTGTCTGTCTGTGTCTGTCTGTGTCTGTCTGTGTCTGTCTGTCTGTCTGTCTGTGTCTGTCTGTGTCTGTCTGTGTCTGTCTGTGTCTGTCTGTGTCTGTCTGTGTCTGTGTCTGTCTGTCTGTCTGTGTCTGTCTGTGTCTGTCTGTGTCTGTCTGTGTCTGTCTCTGTGTCTGTCTGTGTCTGTCTGTGTCTGTCTGTGTCTGTCTGTGTCTGTCTGTCTGTGTCTGTCTGTGTCTGTCTGTGTCTGTCTGTGTCTGTCTGTGTCTGTCTGTGTCTGTCTGTGTCTGTCTGTGTCTGTCTGTGTCTGTCTGTGTCTGTCTGTGTCTGTCTGTGTCTGTCTGTGTCTGTCTGTGTCTGTCTGTGTCTGTCTGTGTCTGTCTGTGTCTGTCTGTGTCTGTCTGTGTCTGTCTGTGTCTGTCTGTGTCTGTCTGTGTCTGTCTGTGTCTGTCTGTGTCTGTCTGTGTCTGTCTGTGTCTGTCTGTGTCTGTCTGTGTCTGTCTGTGTCTGTCTGTGTCTGTCTGTGTCTGTCTGTGTCTGTCTGTGTCTGTCTGTGTCTGTCTGTGTCTGTCTGTGTCTGTCTGTGTCTGTCTGTGTCTGTCTGTGTCTGTCTGTGTCTGTCTGTCTGTGTCTGTCTGTGTCTGTCTGTCTGTCTGTCTCTGTCTGTCTGTGCTGTCTGTGTCTGTCTGTGTCTGTCTGTCTGTCTGTCTGTGTCTGTCTGTCTGTCTGTCTGTGTCTGTCTGTGTCTGTCTGTGTCTGTCTGTGTCTGTCTGTGTCTGTCTGTGTCTGTCTGTGTCTGTCTGTGTCTGTCTGTGTCTGTCTGTGTCTGTCTGTGTCTGTCTGTGTCTGTCTGTGTCTGTCTGTGTCTGTCTGTGTCTGTCTGTGTCTGTCTGTGTCTGTCTGTGTCTGTCTGCTGTCTGTGTCTGTCTGTGTCTGTCTGTGTCTGTCTGTGTCTGTCTGTGTCTGTCTGTGTCTGTCTGTGTCTGTCTGTGTCTGTCTGTGTCTGTCTGTGTCTGTCTGTGTCTGTCTGTGTCTGTCTGTGTCTGTCTGTGTCTGTCTGTGTCTGTCTGTGTCTGTCTGTGTCTGTCTGTGTCTGTCTGTGTCTGTCTGTGTCTGTCTGTGTCTGTCTGTGTCTGTCTGTCTGTCTGTCTGTGTCTGTCTGTGTCTGTCTCTGTCTGTCTCTGTCTGTCTCTGTCTGTCTCTGTCTGTCTCTGTCTGTCTCTGTCTGTCTCTGTCTGTGTCTGTCTGTGTCTGTCTGTGTCTGTCTGTGTCTGTCTCTGTCTGTCTGTGTCTGTCTCTGTCTGTCTGTGTCTGTCTCTGTCTGTCTGTGTCTGTCTGTGTCTGTCTCTGTCTGTCTGTGTCTGTCTGTGTCTGTCTCTGTCTGTCTCTGTGTCTGTCTCTGTCTGTCTCTGTCTGTCTGTCTCTGTCTGTCTGTGTCTGTCTGTCTGTGTCTGTCTGTCTGTCTGTCTGTCTGTCTGTCTGTCTCTGTCTGTCTCTGTCTGTCTGTGTCTGTCTGTGTCTGTCTGTGTCTGTCTGTGTCTGTCTGTGTCTGTCTGTCTGTCTGTCTGTGTCTGTCTGTCTCTGTCTGTCTGTCTGTGTCTGTCTGTCTCTGTCTGTCTGTGTCTGTCTGTGTCTGTCTCTGTCTGTCTGTGTCTGTCTCTGTCTGTCTCTGTCTGTCTGTGTCTGTCTCTGTCTCTGTCTCTGTCTGTCTCTGTCTGTCTGTGTCTCTGTCTGTCTCTGTCTGTCTCTGTCTGTCTCTGTCTGTCTCTGTCTGTGTCTGTCTGTGTCTGTCTCTGTCTGTCTCTGTCTCTGTCTGTCTGTCTCTGTCTGTCTCTGTCTGTCTCTGTCTGTCTCTGTCTGTCTCTGTCTGTCTCTGTCTGTCTCTGTCTGTCTCTGTCTGTCTCTGTCTGTCTCTGTCTGTCTCTGTCTGTCTCTGTCTGTCTCTGTCTGTCTCTGTCTGTCTCTGTCTGTCTCTGTCTGTCTCTGTCTGTCTCTGTCTGTCTCTGTCTGTCTCTGTCTGTCTCTGTCTGTCTCTGTCTGTCTCTGTCTGTCTCTGTGTCTGTCTCTGTCTGTCTGTGTCTGTCTGTCTGTCTGTCTCTGTCTGTCTCTCTGTCTGTCTCTGTCTTGTCTCTGTGTCTGTCTCTGTCTGTCTCTGTCTGTCTCTGTCTGTCTGTCTCTGTCTGTCTCTGTCTGTCTGTCTGTCTCTGTCTGTCTCTGTCTGTCTCTGTCTGTCTCTGTCTGTCTCTGTCTGTCTCTGTCTGTCTCTGTCTGTCTCTGTCTGTCTCTGTCTGTCTCTGTCTGTCTCTGTCTGTCTCTGTCTGTCTCTGTCTGTCTCTGTCTGTCTCTGTCTGTCTCTGTCTGTCTCTGTCTGTCTCTGTCTGTCTCTGTCTGTCTCTGTCTGTCTCTGTCTGTCTCTGTCTGTCTCTGTCTGTCTCTGTCTGTCTCTGTCTGTCTCTGTCTGTCTCTGTCTGTCTCTGTCTGTCTCTGTCTGTCTCTGTCTGTCTGTCTGTCTCTGTCTGTGTCTGTCTGTCTCTGTCTGTCTCTGTCTGTCTCTGTCTGTCTCTGTCTGTCTCTGTCTGTCTGTCTCTGTCTGTCTCTGTCTGTCTCTGTCTGTCTCTGTCTGTCTCTGTCTGTCTCTGTCTGTCTCTGTCTGTCTCTGTCTGTCTCTGTCTGTCTCTGTCTGTCTCTGTCTGTCTCTCTGTCTGTCTCTGTCTGTCTCTGTCTGTCTCTGTCTGTCTCTGTCTGTCTCTGTCTGTCTCTGTCTGTCTCTCTGTCTGTCTCTGTCTGTCTCTGTCTGTCTCTGTCTGTCTCTGTCTGTCTCTGTCTGTCTCTGTCTGTCTCTGTCTGTCTCTGTCTGTCTCTGTCTGTCTCTGTCTGTCTCTGTCTGTCTCTGTCTGTCTCTGTCTGTCTCTGTCTGTCTCTGTCTGTCTGTCTGTCTGTCTCTGTCTGTCTCTGTCTGTCTCTGTCTGTCTCTGTCTGTCTCTGTCTGTGTCTGTCTGTCTCTGTCTGTCTCTGTCTGTCTCTGTCTGTCTCTTGTCTGTCTTCTGTCTGTCTGTCTGTCTGTCTCTCTGTCTGTCTGTGTCTGTCTGTCTGTCTGTCTCTGTCTGTCTGTCTGTCTTCTGTCTGTCTTCTGTCTGTCTTCTGTCTGTCTTCTGTCTGTCTGTCTGTCTGTCTGTCTGTCTGTCTCTCTGTCTGTCTGTCTCTGTCTGTCTGTCTTCTGTCTGTCTGTCTGTCTGTCTGTCTGTCTGTCTGTCTTCTGTCTGTCTGTCTGTCTGTCTTCTGTCTGTCTGTCTGTCTCTGTCTGTCTCTCTGTCTGTCTGTCTGTCTGTCTCTGTCTGTCTTCTGTCTGTCTCTGTCTGTCTTCTGTCTGTCTGTGTCTGTCTGTGTCTGTCTG
>JAEIFI010000039.1:0-15917 GCA_018901815.1 Zaprionus lachaisei | reverse complement strand
CTATACCATACTATACCATACTAATACCATACTATACCATACTATACCATACTATACCATACTATACCATACTATACCTAACCATACTATACCATATACCATACTATACCATACTATACCATACTATACCATATACTATACCATACTATACCATACTATACCATACTATACCATAACTATACCATAACTATACCATACTATACCATACTATACCATACTATACCATACCATACCATACTATACCATACTATACCATACTATACCATACTATACCATACATACCATACTATACCATACTATACCATACTATACCATACTATACCATACCATACTATACTCATACTATACCATTATACTACCATAACATACTATACCATACTATACCATACTATACCATACTATACCATACTATACCATACTATACCATACTATACCATACTATACCATACTAACCATACTATACCATACTATACCATACTATACCATACTATACCATACTATACACATACTAACCATATACTATACCATACTATACCATACTATACCATACTATACCATACTATACCATACTATACCATACTATACCATACTATACCATACCATACTATACCATCAATACTATACCATACTATACCATACTATACCATACCTATACCATAATACATACTATACCATACATACAACCATACTATACCATACTATATACCATACTATACCATACTATACCATACTATACCATACTATACCATACTATACTATACCATACTATACCATACTATACCATACTATACTATACCACATACTATACCATACTATACCATACTATACATTATACCATTACCTAATACCACATACTATACCATACTATACCATACTAACCATACCATACTATATACTATCCATACTATACCATACCATACATACTATACCATACTATACCATACTATACCATACTATACCATACTCCATACTTACATACTATACTATACTACATACTTATACTATACTATACCCATATATACCATACTATACCATACTATTATACCATACTATACCATACTATACCATACTACTATACCATACTATACCATACTCATACTAAACCATACTTATACCATACCTATACCATACTATACCATACTCATAGCATGGCATAGCATGGTATAGCAAGGCATAGTATGCATAGCATGGCATACCATGGCACAGTATGGTATACTTATGCAGCATTATGGCATAGCATGGCATTAACATGGCATAGCATAATATAGCATGGCACAGCATGGCATAGCATGGCATAGTATGCCATAGCATGGGCATAGCATGGCATAGCATGGCATAGACATATTATCATAGCATTTATAGCATGTATATAGCATGGCATAGCATGGCATAGCATGGCATAGCATGGCATAGCATTTATAAACACAGCATAGTATGGCATATTAAATAGCATGGCATAGCATGGCATAGCATGGTATAGTCATAACATGGCATAGCATGGCATAGCATGGCATAGCATGGCATAGCATGGCATAGCATGGTATCAGCATGGCATAGCAATGGCATAGCATGGCATAACATACGATATAGCATAGCATGGCATAGCATGGCATAGCATGGCATAGCATGGCATAGCATGGCATAGCATGGCATAGCATGGCATAGCATGGCATAGCATGGCATAGCATAGCATGGCATAGCATGGCATAGCATGGCATAGCATAGCATGGCATAGTATGGCATAGCATGGCATGGTATAGCATGGCATATAATTAGCATGGCATAGCATGGCATAGTATGGCATAGCATGGCATAGCATGGCATAGCATGGCATAGTATGGCATAGCATGGCATAGCATGGTATAGCATGGCATAGCATGGCATATAGCATGGCATAGCATGGCATAGCATGGTATAGTATAGCATGGCATAGTATGGCATAGTATGGCATAGCATGGCATAGTATGGCATAGTATGGCATAGCATGTGGCATAGTATGGTATAGCATGGCATAGTATGGCATAGCATGGCATAGCATGGCATAGTATAGCATGGCATAGTATGGCATAGTATGGTATAGATACTATATTAGTATGGTATATACATATTAGTATGGTATAGTATGGCATTAGTATGGCATAGCATGGTATAGTATGGCATAGCATGGTATAGTATGGCATAGCATGGCATAGTATGGCATAGTATGGCATAGTATATAGCATGGCATATGGTATAGCATGGCATAGTATGGCATAGCATGGCATAGCATGTGCATAGCATGGCATAGTATGGCATAGCATGGTATAGCATGGCATAGTATGGCATAGCATGGTATAAGCATGGTATAGCATGGCATAGTATGGTATAGCATGGTATAGCATGGCATAGTATGGCATAGCATGGCATAGTATGGTATAGCATAATAGCATTGGCATAGTATGGTATAGCATGGCATAGCATAGCATACCATGCATAGCATGGCATAGTATAGTATAGCATGGCATAGCATAGTTATAGCATGGCATAGCATGGCATAGCATGGTATAGCATGGCATAGTATGGTATAGTATGCATAGTATTATATAGTATGGCATAGTATGGCATAGTATGGCATAGTATGGTATAGTATGGCATAGTATAGGCATAGCATGGCATAGTATGGCATAGCATGGCATAGTATGGCATAGCATGGCATAGCATGGTATAGCATGGCATAGTATGGTATAGCATGGCATAGTATGGTATAGCATGGTATAGTATGGCATAGCATGGCATAGTATGGCATAGCATGGCATAGTATGGCATAGCATGGCATAGCATGGTATAGCATGGCATAGCATGGCATAGCATGGCATAGCATGGCATAGCATGGCATAGCATGGCATAGCATGGTATAGCATGGTATAGCATGGCATAGTATGGCATAGCATGGCATAGTATGGTATAGCATGGCATAGTATGGTATAGCATGGCATAGCATGGCATAGCATGGCATAGCATGGCATAGCATGGCATAGTATGGCATAGCATGGCATAGCATGGTATAGCATGGCATAGCATGGCATAGCATGGTATAGCATGGCATAGCATGGCATAGCATGGCATAGCATGGCATAGCATGGCATAGTATGGCATAGCATGGCATAGTATGGCATAGCATGGCATAGCATGGCATAGCATGGCATAGTATGGCATAGCATGGCATAGCATGGCATAGCATGGCATAGCATGGCATAGTATGGCATAGCATGGCATAGCATCATGGCATAGCATGGCATAGCATGGCATAGCATGGCATAGCATGGCATAGCATGGTGTAATAGCATGGCATAGCATGGCATAGTATGGCATAGTATGGTATAGTATGGCATAGCATGGCATAGTATGGCATAGCATGGCATAGCATGGCATAGCATGGCATAGTATGGCATAGCATAGTATGGTATAGCATGGCATAGTATGGTATAGCATGGCATAGTATGGCATAGCATGGTATAGCATGGCATAGCATGGTATAGTATGGTATAGCATGGTATAATATGGTATAGTATGGCATAGCATGGCATAGTATGGTATAGCATGGTATAGTATGGCATAGCATGGCATAGCATGGCATAGTATGGCATAGCATGGCATAGCATGGCATAGCATGGCATAGTATGGCATAGCATGGCATAGCATGGCATATATGCATGCATAGCATGGCATAGTATGGCATAGCATGGTATAGCATGGCATAGTATGGCATAGCATGGCATAGTATGGTATAGTATGGCATAGTATGGCATAGCATGGCATAGCATGGCATAGCATGGCATAGCATGGCATAGTATGGCATAGCATGGTATAGCATGGCATAGCATGGCATAGCATGGCATAGCATGGCATAGCATGGCATAGCATGGCATAGCATGGCATAGCATGGTATAGTATAGTATGGCATAGCATGGCATAGCATGGCATAGTATGGCATAGCATGGCATAGCATGGCATAGCATGGCATAGTATGGCATAGCATGGCATAGCATGGCATAGCATGGCATAGCATGGCATAGTATGGCATAGTATGGCATAGCATGGTATAGCATGGCATAGTATGGCATAGCATGGTATAGTATGGCATAGTATGGCATAGCATGGCATAGCATGGTATAGTATGGTATAGTATGGTATAGCATGGCATAGCATGGCATAGCATGGCATAGCATGGCATAGCATGGCATAGCATGGCATAGTATGGTATAGTATGGCATAGTATGGTATAGTATGGTATAGTATGGTATAGCATGGCATAGCATGGCATAGCATGGCATAGCATGGCATAGCATGGCATAGCATGGCATAGTATGGCATAGCATGGTATAGCATGGCATAGCATGGCATAGCATGGCATAGCATGGCATAGCATGGCATAGCATGGCATAGCATGGCATAGCATGGCATAGCATGGCATAGTATGGCATAGCATGGCATAGCATGGCATAGTATGGTATAGCATGGTATAGCATGGCATAGTATGGCATAGCATGGCATAAGTATGGCATAGCATGGTATAGTATGGTATAGCATGGCATAGCATGGCATAGCATGGCATAGTATGGCATAGTATGGTATAGCATGGCATAGTATGGCATAGCATGGTATAGTATGGCATAGTATGGTATAGCATGGTATAGCATGGTATAGTATGGCATAGTATGGCATAGCATGGCATAGTATGGCATAGTATGGCATAGTATGGCATAGCATGGCATAGTATGGTATAGTATGGTATAGCATGGCATAGCATGGCATAGGCATAGTATGGTATAGCATGGCATAGCATGGCATAGTATGGCATAGTATGGTATAGCATGGTATAGCATGGTATAGTATGGCATAGTATGGCATAGTATGGCATAGTATGGTATAGCATAGCATGGCATAGTATGGTATAGCATGGTATAGCATGGCATAGTATGGTATAGTATGGTATAGTATGGTATAGCATGGTATAGTATGGCATAGTATGGCATAGTATGGTATAGCATGGTATAGTATGGTATAGTATGGTATAGTATGGTATAGCATGGCATAGTATGGTATAGTATGGTATAGCATGGTATAGTATGGCATAGTATGGTATAGCATGGTATAGTATGGCATAGTATGGCATAGCATGGTATAGTATGGCATAGCATGGCATAGCATGGCATAGCATGGCATAGCATGGCATAGCATGGCATAGCATGGCATAGTATGGCATAGCATGGCATAGTATGGCATAGTATGGCATAGCATGGTATAGTATGGTATAGTATGGCATAGTATGGCATAGCATGGCATAGTATGGTATAGCATGGCATAGTATGGCATAGCATGGTATAGTATGGCATAGTATGGTATAGCATGGCATAGTATGGCATAGCATGGCATAGTATGGTATAGTATGGCATAGTATGGCATAGCATGGTATAGCATGGCATAGCATGGCATAGCATGGCATAGCATGGCATAGTATGGCATAGCATGGCATAGCATTTAGTATAATATAGTATGGTATAGTATGGCATAGTATGGCATAGTATGGCATAGTATGGCATAGTATGGTATAGCATGGCATAGTATGGCATAGTATGGCATAGTATGGCATAGTATGGCATAGTATGGTATAGCATGGTATAGTATGGTATAGTATGGATAGCATTATAGCATGGCATAGCATGGCATAGCATGGCATAGTATGGTATAGTATGGCATAGCATGGTATAGCATGGCATGGTATAGCATGGTATAGTATGGCATAGCATGGTATAGCATGGTATAGTATGGTATAGTATGGTATAGCATGGCATAGTATGGCATAGCATGGCATAGTATGGCATAGTATGGTATAGTATGGTATAGCATGGTATAGCATGGCATAGTATGGCATAGTATGGTATAGCATGGTATAGTATGGTATAGTATGGCATAGCATGGCATAGTATGGCATAGCATGGCATAGTATGGCATAGTATGGTATAGTATAGTATAGCATGGTATAGTATGGTATAGCATGGTATAGTATGGCATAGTATGGTATAGCATGGCATAGTATGGCATAGTATGGTATAGTATGGTATAGCATGGTATAGTATGGCATAGTATGGCATAGTATGGCATAGTATGGCATATTGTATAGTATGGTATAGCATGGTATAGTATGGTATAGTATGGTATAGTATGGCATAGTATGGTATAGTATGGCATAGCATGGTATAGTATGGTATAGTATGGTATAGTATGGCATAGCATGGTATAGTATGGTATAGTATGGTATAGTATGGCATAGTATGGCATAGTATGGCATAGTATGGTATAGCATGGCATAGTATGGCATAGTATAGTATAGTATGGCATAGTATGGCATAGCATGGCATAGCATGGCATAGCATGGCATAGTATGGCATAGGTATAGTATGGTATAGTATAGTATGGCATAGCATGGTATAGCATGGCATAGTATGGTATAGTATGGTATAGTATGGTATAGTATGGCATAGCATGGCATAGCATGGCATAGCATGGCATAGCATGGTATAGTATGGCATAGTATGGCATAGTATGGCATAGTATGGTATAGTATGGATAATGGTATAGTATGGCATAGTATGGTATAGTATGGCATAGTATGGTATAGTATGGTATAGTATGGTATAGTATGGCATAGTATGGTATAGTATGGTATAGTATGGTATAGTATGGCATAGTATGGTATAGTATGGTATAGTATGGTATAGTATGGCATAGTATGGCATAGTATGGTATAGTATGGTATAGTATGGCATAGTATGGTATAGTATGGTATAGTATGGCATAGTATGGTATAGTATGGCATAGTATGGTATAGTATGGTATAGTATGGTATAGCATGGTATAGCATGGTATAGTATGGTATAGTATGCATGGTATAGTATGGTATAGTATGGCATAGTATGGTATAGTATGGTATAGTATGGTATAGTATTGTATAGTATGGTATAGTATGGTATAGTATCGTATAGTATGGTATAGTATTGTACAGGTATTGTACAGTATTGGTATGCTTGGATATGGTAGTAAAGTAAAAAAAGTTAATGGCACAGTATTTATTTTTTTATTTTATTTTATTTTATTTTAAAATTTTTGTTTTTTGTCTTATAGTTTATACAAGCATGCTTGTTAAATTTCGTTGTCTGAATATGTAAGTAACATATGCTGCTGTAAGCAGGTCTTACAGGGCAGCGTTAAATCAGAGCAACTGTCATGATGGCAGGCTACTTAGTGATTTCTTAACATTTTTCCCGTTTTCGCTTGTTATTGTTGGCGATATTTCACTGAGTAAGCAAATTGTTTAGGATTGACAGCTGGTCGTGTGCGCGCCCTGCTGCTGTAGTATATACTACATATATCTATCTAAGGACTCTTTGACCGCAGAGGAGTGTCGGGGATCGATGTGAATTTGAATGCCGTTATGTGGCCAGTGCCAGACTGGGATGGCCCAGACTTTACTGAAACGAAGTGGACCGTCATCCATATAGGCCAAGCTGCCAATATATTTCAGCGCAATAATTTATCATTTTGTTGTTGTTGTTGGAATTGGAATGCTGGGGCATGAGAGATTTGCGGGATGTGCAAGTTGTGTAGTCACAATTGCGCTAACGCCGAGACTGAGTAGCACAAAGAAACATGCAAGAAACTTAACACAGTTGTTCTGTCTTTAGTGAAATATCTCTTGGTCGTAGCCTTACTTTTGTTCACGCAAAGAGAGTGTCCTTCTAAAAGAAAGACGTCGGTAGGATATGTCCGTCCAAAGGGAGTGTCCGTCCAAGGAATGTTTCCGTTAAAGGAGAGTGGCCGGCCAATGGGAGTGTCCGTCTAAGAAGAGTGTCCGTCTAAGAAGAGTGTCCGTCCAAACGGAGTGTCCGTCCAATGGGAGTGTCCACCCAAGGAGAATGTCCGTCTAACGGAAGTGTTCGTCCAATCGGAGTGTCCGCCAAATGGGAGTGTCCGCCTAGAGGAGTGTCTGTCGATTGCGAGTGTCCGTCTAAGGGGGGATGTCCGTGCAATGGAATTGCCCGTCTAAGGAAGTGTTGGTCCAATGGGAGTGTCCGTTCAATGGAAGTGTCCGTTCAATGCGAGTTTCCATCCAATGGGAGTTTCCGTTTGAAGGGAGTGTCCGTCGAATGGGAATGTCCGTTCAATGGGAGTTTCCGTCCAATGGAAGTATATGTTTAAGGGGAGTGTCCGTCCAATGGGAATACCCGTCCAATAAGAATGTCCGTCCAATGGAAGTGTCCGTCCAACGAGGGTGCCTAATCAATGAAAGTGTCCGACTAAAGGGAGTGTCCAATGGGAGTGTCCGTCTAAGGGGAGTGTCTCTCCAATGGTAGTGTTCTAAAAGGAGTGTCCATCCAATGGGAAAGTCTATCAAATGGGAATGATTGTCCAATGAGAGTGTCCAAGGGAGTGTCCGTCCAAGGAGAGTGTCCGTGCAATGGTAGGTTCCGTTCAAGAAGAGTGTCCGTCTGAGAAAAGTGTCCGCCAATAGAGGATATTGGTTTAAGATAGCTGTCTATCAAAGGAGGTGTTTATCAAGTGAAGTATCAGACTTTCATCAACAGGTAGCACGCATGAACATGTTCAGATTGCCATCTCGCAAGTTTGTCGTGTGCTGCCTTGATGGACTCTCCCGCGAAGGGGAGCCTGCATACCCAGTGTGCGCCAACTACTTCTCTCTCTCTTTCGTTCTTTTTTTCTCTCCTACGCTCACTGCCTACTCAGGCAAAAATCGATTTTCTGGGCTTAAGGCGAGTAAGACTCAACCTTAAAAACTCGCTTAAGTTTTATTGTATTCCAATCTCATTAAGTTCTTTTATTATTATTTGTGTTTCGCCCGCACTGCCTCGCTCTCTCCCCCATACTCTCTGTCCCTCTCTTCATCCTTCATCCTCCATCCTCCTGTCTCTCTCTCTAGCTCGCTTTTGCTATGTGCTCCAATTTACGCGCAGGACTTGTCCCTATTCGTGTAGTTGCTGCTGCCGCTTGACGCATATTGCGAACACAGTCTGATGCCTGCTATCTGTATGTGTGTGTGAGTTCGTACGTGTGTGTGTATGCTGGGGAGTGTGCGTGCAAATAAAATCGCATAAAATAAAGCAATATCCTTCACTTATTTGACATTTTGGGGCAACATTAATGAGGCTTGTTGCTGCTGCGACGTCGTCTTGGCCATTGCCGCATTTTTGGCATTTTGGCAGCTTGGCAGGATTATATCTTTAAGCAGCAGCAGCAGCAGCACAAGCCGATTCGAGTCGGCCCTTCGTTTAGGCGTTTTAAATTCAATAAATATGCCAATCGCTTGATTAATGAGACGTCAAGGCGCAACAACGAAGGTCGTGGCATGGCGGGTCGAGGCGCGCGCTGTCCAAGGCAAACAGAATCGAAAATTAAACAGATTTGCTTTAAGCTCCACATTAGCTGCGTGCATGCCACACCCCCCTCTCCCTCCTTTGCGAAATTAGTCATCAATGGTGTTTGCTGTGGCCACAGGATCGGAGTGAGAGGGAGGCTGCCTCATGAGTTTATGTGAAAATTCGTCTCCCCTCTCAACTCGACCAACAGCCACCTCCACCCCGCACGTCCCTGAACTGCTGCATATTTTGCATTTTGATTACTGTCCTTGGCTGCCGCTGCTTCTTCGTCTTCGTCCTAAATCCCTGACATCATTAATGGTCCAGGCCCTAAGCTCTTCTTGGTTGACGGAAAGGTGAGGGAAGGGGAAAAGGGCAGAGGATATGGATGGGCGATGCAGCCTCGATATCGTTGCTGTTAGCCATAAACAACTGTTTGCTGTTTGTTCGACTCTAACCGCCTTTCCTCTTCCCCGCTTCCTTTTCGTCATTTTTGCCGGCTGCTCATCCCGCTCGGCTCATCCGTCGCCTTGTTTGCCTTTTTGTTGCATTTTGCGTGCTGTAACTGTACTTCGATTTGCATAATCTTAAGCTTCTGCACTCGCCCAAGCAACCAATGGCAAACACGCCCCCTGCGAGGGGATGAGGGGATGTCGCAAACATATTTAGACACGCCCACACACACACAAACAGACACACACTTGTACAAGCATGGGGACACTCTGTCTTCATTTCAGTTTCAGCTTTTGCCCTCATTTGTGAGAATATTTGACAGCGTCTTTAACTCTGCATAAGCAACAGAAACAATATCAACAGCAGCAGCAACAGCAACAGGAGCAATAACAACAGAAGAAACAAGAGCAGCTAGAGATACGACAGCAGCAACAGACTGAACAACAATTACAGCAGCAACAACAATATTGACAATAACAAAAGTAACAACAGCAATCAAAAACAACAACACTGTCAAAAGCAACAACAATAGCAACTGCATCAGGACAACAAAAACACCAACATGGTGGAACGAGATTGGGTATTGAGCGAATAATCAGACAGAGAAAGACAGATATGCACAGACGTGCAGGAGCAGATGTACATATGTAGATATGTTCTTACGAATGATAACAAGCACGAAAGTTATAGTCGAGTGTGCTCGACTATGATATACCCTCTACCCACTTGACCAAATCGATATTTATATACCCTTCGACCATTGAAAATGGTCAAAAAAAGGGTATACTAACTTTGTGCAAATGTATGTAACAGGCAGAAGGAGGCGTGGCAGACCCCATAAAGTATATATATTCTTGCTCAGGATCACTAGCCGAGTCGATTGAGCCATGTCTGTCTGTCTGGATGTCCGGATGTCCGGATGACCAGATGAACACACAGATCTCAGCTATTATAAGCGCTAGAGTTACCAAATTTGGCATGAACATTTCTGTGTAGCCGGCGCAGATCAAGTTTATTTCAAATGTTAGAAGCCACGCCCACCGCCCCCGCACATTAATAATTTAATTTTTGAACTCAATTTATAAGCGCTATATAAGAGATACAACTTTCTTACTTTAACATATACTAAACTGAATGAAATACGTAGTCTCCAAATTACAATCCGATCGGACAATAAACACAGAAGTTATTTCAGAAAGTATGAGCATAAAACAAAGTGCTTGTGTCAGCTAACAAGGGAGATGGGCGAGCGCGAGCGCCATCTGTCGAGAATAGTGTTGGGTAATCCTAGTTCAATTTGAGGAATAAGTTCGTTCGTTCATTTAAAATCAATGAACTAGGTCGTTCATTTAGTTCAATCGTTCATTTTTAGGCCATGGATTTTAAAAAAATTCATGGTCTATTGTGTTTGTCGGAACGGAATTGTGCGTAACAGGCAGAAGGAGGCATCTCCGACCCCATAAACTATATATATTCTGAATCAGTATCAGTATCCGAGTCGATTGAGCCATGTCTGTCTGTCCGTCTGTCTGTCTGTCTGTCTGTATGAACACCTGGATCTCAGAAAGTATAAGAGCTAGAGTCATCAAATTTTGCGACAACATACGTATATATTGCAGTCTCTCAAAGTTTTTTTAACATTTGGACACGCCCCTTCCCGCCTCCGTAGATCAGTAATAACTATTTAAAAACTACAATATTAGCTCAACAACCAAAGTTGTATATCTTACATGACAAATACTTTGCCGCGGGCGTTATGTGAAAACTCATTTAAATCGGACTATTAATAAGTGAGACACACACACTGACACACAGCATTTTAAACTTTTTATTTGCATTGTATGAAATCGCCGCCCGAATATTATTAGAATAAAATAAATAAAAAAAAATAAAATAAAATAATAAATAATTAATAAATAAAAATTCGCACCCGCCTCAACCGGGACTTGAACACACGCACTCTCTCACAGCCGTCCGCCACTCTAACCACTCGGCCATTGCCTCACTCCTTGACCCATCGGCAAAGCTGCATTGTCAACCAATTTTGTTGCCATACAATGCAAATAAAAAGTTTAAAATGCTGTGTGTCTGACGCCAGATTTGAACTTCGGTATGCTTGCGTAAATTAGGTCTGCTTAAGTATACATACATATATGTTCAAAATGAGTTTAATTCGTATCATATCTCACTTATTAATAGTCCAATTTAAATGAAATTATCACATAACGCCCGCGGCAAAGTATTTGTCATGTAAGATATACAACTTGGGTTGTTGAGCTAATATTGTAGTTTTTAAATAGTTATTACTGATCTACGGAGGCGGGAAGGGGCGTGTCCAAATGTTAAAAAAAACTTTGAGACACTGCAATATATACGTATGTTGTCGCAAAATTTGATGACTCTAGCTCTTATACTTTCTGAGATCCAGGTGTTCATACAGACAGACAGACGGACAGCCAGACATGGCTCAATCGACTCGGCTACTGATACTGATTCAGAATATATATAGTTTATGGGGTCGGAGATGCCTCCTTCTGCCTGTTACGTACAATTCCGTTCCGACAAACACAATAGACCATGAATTTTTTTAAAATCCATGGCCTAAAAAATGTTATGAATTTATTTCATACAATGCTGTCATTGAAAATTAATATTATTTATTCAATTTATGTCATAAAGACTTATACTGTATAATAATAAGAAATAAAGAGTTTACATATTAATTGAACTAAGTAAACTATATTGAACTAAATGAACTAAATTGAACTAACGAACTATATTGAACTATAAAGACAGACCTAGTTCGTTCGTTCAGTTTGGTGAATAGTTCAATTTAGTTCGTTCGTTCACGAACGACACAACACTAGTCGAGAATAATTTCAAAGTATATGCATATGTATATATCTACATACATAGGAACATAGGTCGAAGGGTATCCCACTGTCGCGTGCTGCGCGACTGTTGCTTTTCTTACTGGTTTAAGTTAAATATTGTAGATAACTTTAATGTTTAGCGTATTTTGATCTGCATCTTTTCTTGTTGCGAAAGCAAATGCATCCGAAAGCGACTACTTAAGTTTTTGTATGATGTTTATATACAATGTTTATATGATATGTTTATAAACAATTTGTTAACATAATACATAACCTCTAGCCTACTACAAGTTTTTTCTCAAATAACTTCTATATCCCATCGCAACCAAATTTTCAGAAATCAATGAAAAGTTGACAGTTATTGTGTTTGTAAAAATTGAACTGTCCTGCATTAAAATTAGGCTTGGAATTCGATTTTCGATTTACGGAGACGGAAAGGGGCGTGGTCAAAATCTTAAATAAACTTGATCTGCGCGCAGAAATTAGAAATTTTTAATGATTTTTTTGGTAGTCCCAGCTCTTATAGTGTCCAAGATTTAGATATTCATACGGACGGACAGACAGACAGACAGACGGACAGACAGACATGGCTCAATCGACTAGTGATCTTGAGAATGAATATATATACCTTGTAGGGTCTGCGACGCCTCCTTATACATATAACATACATTTGCATTCACTTTCTGCAAGATCTAATCTAATCTAAATTGTAAAATCAAACATTTTCAATGATACAAATATTATGAAGAAAAAAAACTAACTTGAGAGTGTTAAACGATCAAATTTGTCAGATAATTAGATAGTGTATACTGCAATATCCAGTAAAATCCAGGTTTCACTTCACTAAAACTGTCACTAGCTCACTGTTATAACGTGACAACACTTGCTTACCCACCAACTTCTTCATTAATCCCCCATCATATACATAGTATGACATTTTTAACTGGTCCTGCAAATTACCATTGCGTTATGGACTTATGGTCTGGCACTGACACTCAATGAGCATAAAACGGAATGTCAAGGTTAAAGTTAATTCGTATAACATACATAATCGGCCACGGCTTTTTCATTTGTATAGAATACCGAGAAATGTTTGTGGAAGCTGTTTCACAGAAAACTTGATAGATATTATAAAAGGCAGGTGACATTTGCTTCGAGTAAGTAATGCAATTTCCGGAAAAGGAAAATTCTTGAACATACAGCGAATTTTCTGGTAGGGTAGTCAGCATTTGTTGTTTATACTCTATAGTAGCAGCTAGTACATGATATTATTTCAAGTTCTTAAGTTGGTCAAAAACGATCTAACCAAGAAATGGCAGTTCTGTCAGTTTGTTAAATAAGAGAGAAAATTCACCTGCAAATGTTAATGATTTTTCAATTCTCTATAATATGAGGTAACTGATGTTTATTTAATCAAGAATATCCCTATAAATATTTAAGAGAATACCAGACCGAGTATTTATAACTAATTCCTTGGCTTGTTAACAAGCTCATTGGTTAGTGTCACTATCAATGTGAATTTCGTGGAACTATCGGTGGCCGGAAATCGCAAAACTATACACTCCCTCCCCCTCCTCAGTTAGGTCCCCCTTCGTGCATCCCCTTTCCACGACTCAATGTGTTGGGTTCATGAAAAAACAATGTCTGTTAAATAAATAACGCCTATAAATCGGTTTTCTGTTGTTTCATTCCATTCGGAATGTTTCATTCCATTCCATGCCATGCCGTGATGTTCAGACATTCCGTATTGTTTGGATTTCGCACTTCTATTTGCTTTGTTGTGCGTGATGCCACAAGTTGCGCAGGCACTTGTCGAGACTGCAAAGAGACTTAGCGCAGTGCGGGAGCTTGCAGGGCATAGCGATACGAAGATGAAAAAGAAGAAGACAGAAGCTGGCCCATTTGTCAATGACGTGGGGCAGACACACACACGTAGACACCCACAGGTTGGGATGCGAGGTTAGCTGGCAAAGCGGATTAGTTGGCCAGGGGATTGGCCAGCAGCGGGGATGAGGAAAAGGAACGCATTGAGCATAGCAAGGGGGCTGGGTCGATTGTCGATATGAAAGTGCGAGTACGCATGCACTTATGTATCTGTCTGACTGTGTGTGTGTATGTGTCTGTGTGTGCCTGTGTATGTTAGAGAGAGAGTTTGAGTGTGGTCTGTTTGCTTCTGCGACATTGTAAAATATTTAGACGCCTCTTCCATTGTTTTCCATTTTCCCTACTTTTTGTTCTTGTTTCTCTGGTCCCACATGAAGGCCATTGTGGCGAACGGGGGCTGTGGGAAAAGGGCTAGAACTGGGACTGGGCCATAGTCCCTTGGGTGCATTCGGAGAATTTACTGAGCCATGTGCTTTGTTAGTTTTCAATCAAGAGTTGTTTATCATTGTTGCAAGCAACAAAAGCTAATGGCTAATAATAAACGCACAGTCATCATAAGGCAACGTCATTGACTGCATAAGCAGCCCGCCTTCTCCTCCTCCTTCCCTTCAACTCAAGCCGTGTTGAGAGCCCATGCTCCAACTCGCCCTGGCAGCGCTTGTTTACTGAAATGAAAAGCATAACACGAGAATATACTACATACTATTGCAGAGGCGGATCTAGGATTTGCTATGGGGAGGGGGTTTTCTATAAATCGATGTTTCCATGAGTAATGAAAATCAGTATCACTTTATTCTTTTTTTATACCTTTCGACCATTGAAAATGGTCAAAACAGGGCAGAAGGAGGCGTGGCAGACCCCATAAAGTATATATATTCTTGCTCAGGATCACTAGCCGAGTCGATTGAGGCGGGCGACCGCGAATCTAAGCGCCAGCTGTCGGGAATAATTTTAAAGCATGTGCCTATGTATGTATATGTGTATGAATTTAACAAATTAAACTACACCAGAACATGGGTTGAAGGGTATCCCCCATAGCCCCCCCTCCCTAGATCCGCTACTGTACTATTGTATAAATAAGTATTAGTATATAAGTAAATATATATATATATATAAGTTAAGCAAGACTACTTCTTGCTCTATTCACTACGGTTGTCGTAGCCGCATAGCTCACCTAGCTAATGTGAATAACATTTCCAATGTCGATGTTATTCGTCTTCGCCAAGAAGGACAGCAGCAGCGTCTATATTTCTCGTAGGAGAAATCGTATTCTCAATATAAGACACAGGCAGCA
>JAEIFI010000379.1:0-18147 GCA_018901815.1 Zaprionus lachaisei | reverse complement strand
TTTTGAAATGTTTGAAGTAATTTTTGAACCTAATAAAATGTTTGAATGAATTTTTGAATCTTTGAAATTTTTTGAATTATTAAAATTTTGTTTGATTAAAATTTTTGAAGGTTTAGGGTTTTTAAATTTTGGAAAATTTAAAAAAATTTTTTAAAATTTTTGGAATTGGATTTTTTATATTGAAATTTTTGGAATTTTTGAATTTTTGAATTATAATTTTTAGGAAGTTTTTGAAATTTTGATTTGAAATTTTTGAAAATTCGTAAAATTTTGAAATTTTAAGTGTTTGGAATTTTTTGAATCGTTTGAAAATTTTGAATTTTGAAATTTTTGAAGTTTTTGAAATTTTAAAAATTTTTAAATTATTTAAATTTTTGAAGTCTTTTGAAATTTTTGAAATTATTAAAGTTTGTTATATTATTTTTTGAAGTTTTTTAAAATTTTTGAAAAATTTTTGAATTTTTGAAATTTTTGAACCATTGAAATTTTTGAGATTTTGAAAATTTTTGAAATTTTGAAATTTTTTTGAAGTGTTTAATTTTGAACTTTTTGAAATTTTTGAAATTATTAAAGTTTTTGTTTTGAAATTTTTAAACCTATTGAAATTTTTTGAAAATTTGAAAATTTTGAAATTTTTGAAATTTTTGAAAATTTTTGAAATTTTGAATTTTGAAATTTTTTAAATTTTTGAATTTTTGAAATTTTTGAATTTTTGAAATTTTGAAATTTTTGAAATTTTTGTTTAAATTTTAATTTTGAAATTTTTGAAATTTTTGAAATTTTTAGAAATTTTGAAAGTTTTTAAATTTTTGAAATTTTTAAAATTTTTGAAATTTTTGAAATTTTTAAATTTTTAAAATTTTTGAAAATTTTGAAATTTTTGAAAATTTGAAAGTTTTGTTATATTTAAAATTTTTGAAATTTTTGAAAATTTTTGAAAAGTTAAATTTTAAAAATTTTAAAATTTTTGAAATTTTTGAAAATTTTGAAATTTTTAAAATTTTTGAAATTTTTAAAATTTTTGAAATTTTCAAAATTTTTAAATTTTTTTAAATTTTTTGAAATTTTTTGAAATTTTGAAATTTTTAAAATTTTGAAATTTTTGAATTTTGAAATTTTGAAATTTTTTTGAAATTTTTGAAATTTTTGAAATTTTTGAAATTTTGAAATTTTTTTAATTTTGAAAATTTTTGAAATTTTTGAAATTTTTTGAAAATTTTTTAAATTTTTGAAATTTTGAAAATTTTGAAATTTTTGAAAATTTTTTGATATTTAAAATTTTTGAAATTTTGAAATTTTTGAAATTTTTGAAAAAATTTTTGAATTTTGAAATTTTTGAAACTTTTTAAACCAAATTTTGAAATTTTTGAAATTTTTAAATTTTGAAATTATTTGAAATTTTAAAATTTTTGAAATTTTTGAAATTTTTAAACTTTTTGAAAAATTTTTTGAAATTTTTAAAGTTTTTGTTAATTTAAAATTTTTGAAAAAATTTTTGAAATTTTTGGAATTTTTGAATTTTTGAAATTTTTGAACCTTGAAATTTTTGAAATTTTTGAACTTTTTTAAAATTTTGAAATTTTTGAAATTTTTGAAATTTTTGAAATTTTGAAATTTTGAAATTTTTGAAATTTTGAAATTTTTGAAAATTTTTGAAATTTTTGAAATTTTGAAATTTTTGTTAAATTTTTGAACACTTTTGAAATTTTTGAAATTTTTAAAGTTTTTGAAATTTTTGAACTATTGAAATTTTTGAAAATTTTTGAAATTTTTGAATTTTTGAAATTTTGAACTTTTTGAAATTTTAGAAATTTTGAAATTTTGAAATTTTTAAAAATTTTTAAAATTTTGTTTGAAATTTTTGAAATTTTTTAAAATTTTTTTAAATTTTTGAAATTTTGAAATTTTTTGAAATTTTTGAAGTTTTTTAAATTTTGAAATTTTTGAAATTTTTGGAATTTTTGAAATTTTTGAAATTTTTGAAATTTTTGAAAATTTTTGAAATTTTGAAATTTTTGAATTTTTTGAAATTTTTTAAAATTTTGAAAATTTTTAAATTTTGAAATTTTAAGTTTTTAAATTTTTGAAACTTTTTGAAATTTTTGAAATTTTTAAAGTTTTTGATGTTTATTGAAATTTTTGAAATTTTAGAATTTTTGAAATTTGAAATTTTTGAAATTTTTGAAATTTTTAAAATTTTTTGAAAATTTTGAAATTTTGAAAATTTTGAAATTTTTGAAATTTTTGAAATTTTTGAAATTTTGAAAATTTTGAATTTTTGAAATTTTGAAATTTTTTATTTGAAATTTTTGAAATTTTTGAAATTTTTGAAATTTTTGAAATTTTTATTGAAATTTTTGAAATTTTGAAATTTTTGAAATTTTGAAAATTTTTAAATTATTGAAATTTTAAATGTTTGAAAATTTTTGAAAATTTTTAAAATTTTTGAAATTTTAAAGTTTTTGAATTTTGAAATTTTTGAACCTATTGAAATTTTTGAAATTTTTGAAATTTTTGAAATTTTTGAAATTTTTGAAATTTTTGAATTTTTGAAATTTTTGAAATTTTGAAAATTTTGAAATTTTTTGAAATTTTGAAAATTTTGAAATTTTTGAAATTTTGAAATTTTTGAAATTTTAATTTGAAATTTTTGAAATTTTTGAAATTTTGAAAATTTTTAAAATTTTGAAATTTTGAAAGTTTTTAAATTTTTAAATTTTTGAAATTTTGAAATTTTTAAATTTTTGAAATTTTTGAAATTTTTGAAATTTTGAAATTTTTAAAATTTTGAAATTTTGGAAATTTTGAAATTTTTTGAATTTTTGAAAATTTTGAAATTTTGAAATTTTTGAATTTTTGAAATTTTTTGAAATTTTTGAAATTAAATTTTTGAAATTTTTGAAATTTTTGGAAATTTTTGAAATTTTTGAAATTTTTGAATTTTTTGAAATTTTAAAATTTTTTAAAAATTTTTGAAATTTTTGAACCTTTGAAATTTTTAAAATTTCTTGAAGTTTTTGAAATTTTTGAATTTTTGAAATTTTGGAAGTTTTTGAAATTTTTTTTAAATTTTTAAAATTTTTAAATTATTGAAATTTTTTTTGAACTTATTTGAAATTTTTGAAATTTTTGAAATTTTTAAAATTTTTAAAATTTTTGAAATTTTTAAAATTTTTTGAAATTTTGAAATTTTTGAAATTTTGAAATTTTTGAAATTTTTGAAATTTTTGAAATTTTTGAAATTTTTGGAATTTTTGAATTTTGAAATTTTTTGAAATTTTTGAAATTTTGAAATTTTTGAAATTTTGAAATTTTAAATTGAAATTTTTTTAAAAATTTTTGAAATTTTGAAATTTTTGAAATTATTAAAATTTTTGTTATATTTAAAATTTTTTGAAGTTTTTGAAATTTTTGAAATTTTTTTTTGAATTTTTTTGAAATTTTTGAAATTTTTAAAATTTTTGAAAATTTTGAAATTTTTGAAATTTTTGAAATTTTTGAAATTTTTTGAAATTTTTGAGATTTTAAAATTTTTAAAATTTTGAAATTTTTTTGAAATTTTGAAATTTTTAAAGTTTTTGAAATTTTGAAATTTTTGAAATTTTTGAATTTTTGAAATTTTGAATTTTTGAAATTTTTAAATTTTTGAAATTTTTGAAATTTGAAATTTTGAAAATTTTGAATTTTTGAAATTTTTTGAAATTTTGAAATTTTTGAAAATTTTGAAAATTTTTGAAATTTTGAAATTTTAAAATTTTTGAAATTTTTGAATCTTTTGAAATTTTTGAAATTATTAAAGTTTTGTTATATTTAAAATTTTTGAAATTTTTTGAAATTTTTGAAATTTTTGAAATTTTTGAAATTTTGAAATTTTTGAGATTTTTGAAATTTTGAAATTTTTGAAATTTTTAAAATTTTTAAATTTTTTTTGAAATTTTAAACTTTTGAAATTTTTGAAATTTTTGAAATTTTTGAAATTTTTGAAATTTTAAAATTTTGAAATTTTGAAATTTTGAAATTTTGAAATTTTTGAAATTTTAAAAATTTTGAAATTTTGAAATTTTGAAATTTTTTTAAATTTTGAAATTTTTGAAATTTTTGAAATTTTTGAAATTTTTAAAATTTTTTTTTTGAAATTTTTGCAAATTTTTTGAAATTTTTGAAATTTAAAGTTTTTGAAATTTTTGAAAAAAGTTTTTAAAATTTTGAAATTTTTGAAATTTTTGAAATTTTTAAAATTTTTAAATTTTTGAAATTTTTGAAATTTTGAACTTAAAGTTTTGCTAAATTTTTGAAATTTTTGAAATTTTTTGAAATTTTGAAATTTTTAAAGTTTATAAATTTTTAAAATTTTGAAATTATTTAAAAATTTTTAAATTTTTGAAATTTTGAAATTTTTGAAATTTTTGAAATTTTGAAATTTTTTGAAATTTTTTATTTAAAATTTTTAAAATTTTTGAACTTTTGAAATTTTTAAAATTTTTTAAAATTTTAAAATTTTTGAAATTTTTGGAATTTTTGAAGTTTTTTAAATTTTTGAAATTTTAAAATTTTTGAAATTTTTGAAAGTTTTTTTTAAATTTTTTTAAAATTTTGAACCTTTTAAAATTTTTTTGAATTTTTGAAATTTTTGAAATTTTTGAATTTTTTTGAAATTTTTGAAATTTTGAATTTTTGAATTTTTTAAGTTGAAAATTTTGAAATTTTGAAATTTTTGAATTTTGAAAATTTTTGAAATTTTAAATTTTAAAAATTTTGAATTTTTAAAATTTTAAAATTTTTGAAATTTTTAAAATTTTTGAAATTTTGAAAATTTTTAAATTTTGAAATTTTAAGTGTTTAAATTTTTAAATTTTTGAAATTTTTGAAATTTTGAAAGTTTTTGGAGTTTTGAAATTTTTGAACCTTTTAAAATTTTTTGAAAATTTTGAAAATTTTGAAATTTTGAAATTTTTGAAGTTTTTGAAATTTTGGAAATTAAAGAAATTTTTTTAAATTTTAAAATTTTAAATTTTTGAATTTTTTGAAATTTTTGAAATTTTTGAATTTTTGTTTTGAAATTTTTGAAATTTTTGAAATTTTGAAATTTTTAAAGTTTTGTTTAAAATTTTTAAAATTTTTGAAATTTTGAGATTTTTGAAATTTTTAAATTTTTAAAAATTTTGAAATTTTTGAAATTTTTGAAATTTTTGGAAATTTTGAAATTTTTTGAAATTTTGAAAATTTTTAAATTTTTGAAATTTTGAAATTTTAAAATTTTGAATCTTAAAATTTTTGAAATTTTGAAATTTTTGAAATTTTGAAATTTTTAAAAATTTTTTAAAATTTTTGAATTTTTTGATTTTTGAATTTTTGAAATTTTTGAAATTTTTGAATTTTTGAAATTTTTGAAATTTTTAAAATTTTGAAATTTTTTGAACTTTTGAAATTTTTGAAATTTTAAAAATTTTGAATTTTGAAATTTTGAAGTTTTTGAAATTTTGAAATTTTTGAAATTTTTGAAATTTTAAATTTTTAAATTTTTGAAATTTTGAAATTTTGAAATTTTTGAAATTTTTGAAATTTTTGAATTTATTAAAATTTTTAAAATTTTGAAATTTTTGAAATTTTTGAAATTTTTGAAAATTTTTAAATTTTGAAATTTTAAATGTTTAAATTTTTGAATTTTTTGAAATTTTTGAAACTTTGAAATTTTGAAATTTTTGAAATTTTTGAAATTTTGAAAATTTTTGAAATTTTGAAATTTTTTGAAATTTTTGAAATTTTTGAAATTTTTGAAATTTTTGAAATTTTTGAAATTTTTTGAACTTTTTGAAATTTTTGAAATTTTTGAAATTTTTGAAATTTTGAAAATTTTTGAAATTTTGAAAATTTTGAAATTTTAAAAATTTTGAATTTTGAAATGTTTGAAGTTTTTGAAATTTTGAAATTTTGAAATTTTTAAAATTATTGAAACTTTTTTAAGTGTTTAAATTTTTGAATTTTTGAAATTTTTGAACTTATTAAAGTTTTAAAATTTTTGAAATTTTGAAATTTTTGAAATTTTTTGAAATTTTTAAAATTTTTGAAAATTTTGAATTTTTTTTTTTTGAAAATTTTGAAATTTTGAAATTTTGAAATTTTTAAAATTTTTTTTGAAATTTTTTGAACCTTTTGAAATTTTGAAATTTTTGAAATTTTGGATTTTTGAAATTTTGAAATTTTTAAATTTTTGAAATTTTTGAAATTTTTGAAATTTTTGAAATTTTTGAAATTTTGAAATTTTAAATTTTTAAAATTTTTGAAATTTTTGAAATTTTTGAAATTTGAACATTTTAAAAGTTTATAAATTTTTAAAATTTTGAAATTTTTGAACCTATTAAAATTTTTGAAATTTTGAAATTTTTGAAATTTTTAAAATTTTTAAAATTTTGAAATTTTGAAATTTTTTGAAATTTTTGAAATTTTTGGTATATTTAAAATTTTTGAAATTTTTGAAATTTTTGAAATTTTGAAATTTTTGAAATTTTAAATTTTTGAATTTTTGAAATTTTTGAAATTTTGAACCTATTAAATTTTTGAAATTTTTGAAAATTTTTTTTGAAATTTTTGAAATTTTTGAAATTTTTGAAATTTTTAAAATTTTGAAATTTTGAAATTTTTTGAAATTTTTGAAATTTTTGAAATTTTTAGAAATTTTTGAAATTTTGAAATTTTTAAATTTTTAAAATTTTTGAAATTTTTTTTTGAATATTTAAAATTTTTGAAATTTTTAAAATTTTTGAAATTTTTGAAATTTTTGAATTTTTGAAATTTTGAAATTTTTGAAATTTTGAAATTTTTGAATTTTTGAAATTTTTGAAATTTTTGAAATTTTTTGAAATTTTTGAAATTTTGAAATTTTGAAATTTTTGTTTAAATTTTTGAAATTTTTGAAATTTTTGAAATTTTTGAAATTTTTGAAATTTTTGAAATTTTTGAAATTTTTGAAATTTTTGAAATTTTGAAATTTTTTGAAATTTTTGAAATTTTTAAAATTTTTGAAATTTTTGAAATTTTTGAAATTTTTGAAATTTTGAAATTTTTGAAATTTTTGAAATTTTGAAATTTTTGAAATTTTTGAAATTTTTAAAAAATTTTTTTTGAAATTTTTAGAAATTTTTGAAATTTTAAAATTTTTGAAATTTTTTAAATTTTTGAAAATTTTTAAAATTTTTGAAATTTTTGAAATTTTTAAAATTTTTTATTTTAAAATTTTTTGAAATTTTTGAAATTTTTGAAATTATTAAAGTTTTTGCTATATTTAAAATTTTTGGAATTTTTGAGATTTTTGAAACTTTGAACTTTTTAAAAATTTATTAAATTTTGAAATTTTTGAAATTTTGAACCTATTAAAATTTTGTTTTGAAATTTTTGAAATTTTGAAAATTTTTAAAATTTTTAAATTTTTGAAATTTTTTTGAATTTTAAAATTTTTGTTATATTTTTAAATTTTTTGAAATTTTTAAAATTTTTGAAATTTTTGAATTTTTGAAATTTTTGAAATTTTTGAAATTTTTGAACCTTTTGAAATTTTGAAATTTTTGAAATTTTTGAAATTTTTGAAATTTTGAAATTTTTGAAATTTTTGAAATTTTTGAAAATTTTGAATTTTTGGAAATTTTTAAAATTTTTTTGAAATTTTTGAAATTTTTGAAATTTTTGAAATTTTTGAAATTTTTGAAATTTTTTTTGAATTTTTGAAATTTTGAAATTTTTGAAATTTTTGAAATTTTTAAATTTTTGAAATTTTTGAAATTTTTGAAATTTTTGAAATTTTTGAAATTTTTGAAATTTTTGAAATTTTTGAAATTTTGAAATTTTTTGAAATTTTGAAAATTTTTTAAAATTTTGAAATTTTTTGAAATTTTTGAAATTTTTGAAATTTTAAAATTTTTATTTTGAAATTTTGAAATTTTTGAATTTTTGAAATTTTTTAAATTTTGAAAATTTTTTAAAAATTTTGAATTTTTGAAATTTTTTTGAAATTTTTTGAAATTTTTTGAAAATTTTTGAAATTTTTGAAAATTTGAAAAATTTTGAAATTTTGAAATTTTTGAAAATTTGAAAATTTTGAATTTTGAAATTTTTGAAATTTTTGAAATTTTTGAAATTTTTGAAAATTTTTTTAATTTATTGAAATTTTAAGTGTTTAAATTTTTAAATCTTTTGAAATTTTTGAAAATTATTAAAGTTTTTTTTGAAATTTTTGAACCTTTTTGAAATTTTTGAAATTTTTGAAAATTTTTGAATTTTTTGAAATTTTTGAAATTTTGAAAATTTTGAAATTTTAGAAGTTGTTATATTTAAAAAAGTTTTTAAAATTTTGAAATTTTTGAAATTTTTAAAATTTTTAAATTTTTGAACTTTTTGAAATTTTTGAAATTATTAAAGTTTTGTTATATTTAAAATTTTTTTTTGAAATTTTTGAATTTTTGAAACTTTTGAAATTTTTAAAAATTTTTAAATTTCTAAAATTTTTGAAATTTTTGAACCTTTTGAAATTTTTGAAATTTTGAAAATTTTTAAATTTTTGAAATTTTTAAATTTTTAAAATTTTAAATTTTTGAAATTTTGAAATTTTTGAAATTATTAAAATTTTTTGAAATTTTTAAAATTTTTTGAAATTTTTGAAATTTTTGAATTTTTGAATTTTGAACCTATTGAAATTTTTGAAATTTTTGAAAAATTTTGAAAATTTTGAAATTTTGAAATTTTTGAAATTTTGAAAATTTTTGAAATTTTTGAAATTTTGAAAATTTTTGAAATTTTTGAAATTTTTGAAATTTTTGAAAATTTTTAAATTTTGAAATTTTTGAAATTTTTTAAATTTTTTTTTTGAAACTTTTGAAATTTTTGAAATTTTTGAAATTTTAAAATTTTGAAATTTTTGAAATTTTGAAATTTTTGAAATTTTTGAAAATTTTTAAATTTTTGAAATTTTAAATGTTTAAATTTTTGAATCTTTTGAAATTTTTGAAATTATTAAAGTTTTTGTTATTTAAAATTTTTGAAATTTTTGAAATTTTTGAAATTTTGAAATTTTTGAAATTTTTGAAATTTTTGAAATTTTTTAAATTTTTGAAATTTTTTTGAAATTTTTGAATTTTTGAAATTTTTGAAAATTTTGAAATTTTTGAAATTTTTGAAATTTTTGAAATTTTGAAATTTTTGAAATTTTGAAATTTTTGAAATTTTGAAATTTTTGAAATTTTTGAAATTTTTGAAATTTTGAAAATTTTTAAATTATTTTAAATTTTTAAATTTTTGAATTTTTGAATTTTTGAAATTTTTGAAATTTTTAAAATTTTTTTGAAAATTTTGAAAATTTTGAAATTTTTTGAAATTTTTGAAATTTTTGAAAATTTTTGAAATTTTTATATTTTGAATTTTTGAAAATTTTGAAATTTTTGAAATTTTTAAAATTTTTGATATATTTAAAATTTTTGAAATTTTTTGAAATTTTTGAAATTTTTGAAATTTTGAAATTTTTAAATTTTTGTAAATTTTTGAAACTTTTTGAAATTTTTGAAATTATTAAAGTTTTTGTTATATTTAAAATTTTTGGAATTTTTGAATTTTTGAAACTTTTGAAACTTTTTAAAAATTTATAAATTTCTAAAATTTTTGCAATTTTTGAACCTAATAAAATTTTTGAAATTTTTAAATTTTTGAAATTTTTAAAATTTTATTTTAAATTTTTGAAGTTTTTTTGAAATTTTAAAAATTTTTGTTATATTTAAAATTTTTTGAAATTTTTAAAATTTTTGAAATTTTTTTGAAATTTTTGAAATTTTTGAAATTTTTTGAAATTTTTGAAATTTTAAAATTTTTGAAATTTTTGAAAATTTTGAAATTTTTGAAATTTTAAAATTTTTGAAATTTTGAAATTTTGAATTTTTGAAATTTTTGAAAATTTTGAAATTTTTTGAAATTTTTGAAATTTTGAAATTTTTGAAATTTTTGAAATTTTGAAATTTTTGAAATTTTTAAAATTTTAAAATTTTTGAAATTATATTTTTTAAAAAATTTTTGAAATTTTTGAAATTTTTGAAATTTTTGAATTTTTGAATTTTTGAAATTTTTGAAATTTTTGAAATTTTTTAATTTTGAAATTTTTGAAATTTTTGAAAATTTTTAAATTTTGAAATTTTAAATGTTTAAATTTTTGAAATTTTGAAATTTTTGAAATTTTTTGAAATTTTTGAAATTTTTTTTGAAATTTTTGAAATTTTTGAAATTTTTGAAATTTTGAAATTTTTGAAATTTTGAAAATTTTTTTGAATTTTTGAAATTTTTGAAATTTTTGAAATTTTGAAAATTTTTAAATTATTTAAATTTTAAATGTTTAAAATTTTTGAATCTTTTGAAATTTTTGAAATTATTGAAATTTTTGAAATTTTTAAAATTTTTGAAATTTTTTGAAATTTTTGAAATTTTTTTTGAAATTTTTGAAATTTTTGAATTTTTGAAATTTTTGAAAATTTGAAAATTTTTAAAATTTTGAAATTTTAAAATTTTTGAAATTTTTGAAATTTTTTTGAAATTTTTGAAATTTTTAAATTTTTTAAAAAAAATTTTTGAAATTTTTAAATTTTTTGAAATTTTTGAAATTTTTAAAATTTTATAAATTTTTGAATTTTTGAATTTTTGAAATTTTTGAAATTTTTTGAATTTTTGAAATTTTTGAAATTTTTGAAATTTTTAAAATTTTTTTGAAATTTTTTAAATTTTTGAAATTTTTGAAATTTTGAAATTTTGAAATTTTTTTTAAATTTTTAAAATTTTTGAAATTTTTGAAATTTTTAAAATTTTTGAAATTTTTGAACCTTTTGAAATTTTTGAAATTTTTAAATTTTTGAAATATTTAAAAATTTTTGAAATTTTGAAATTTTTGAAATTTTTGAAATTTTTGAAATTTTTAAAATTTTTAAAATTTTTTTGAAATTTTTGAAATTTTTTAAATTTTTTGAATTTTTGAAATTTTGAATTTTTGAAATTTTTAAATTTTAAAAATTTTTTAAATTTTGAAATTTTTGAAATTTTAAAATTTTGAAATTTTTAAAATTTTTGAAATTTTTGAATTTTTGAAATTTTTGAAATTTTTGAAATTTTTGAAATTTTTTGAAATTTTTGAAATTTTTGAAAATTTTGAAATTTTTGAATTTTTGAAATTTTTGAAAATTTTGAAAATTTTGAAATTTTTGAAATTTTTGAAATTTTTGAAATTTTTGAAATTTTTGAAATTTTTGAATTTTTAAAATTTTTGAAATTTTTGAAATTTTGAAATTTTGAAATTTTTGAATTTTTAAAATTTTTGAAATTTTGAAATTTTTTAAATTTTGAAATTTTTGAAATTTTTGAATTTTTGAAATTTTTGAATTTTTGAAATTTTTTGAAATTTTTGAAATTTTAAAAATTTTTTAAATTTTTTGAAATTTTTGAAATTTTTGAAATTTTTGAAATTTTTGAAAATTTTTAAATTTTTGAAATTTTTGAAATTTTTGAAATTTTTAAAATTTTGAAATTTTTAAAATTTTTTAAAATTTTTAAAATTTTTTGAAATTTTTGAACCTATTGAAATTTTTGAAATTTTTGAAAATTTTTAAAATTTTTGTAAATTTTTGAACCTTTTGAAATTTTTGAAATTATTAAAGTTGTTATATTTAAAATTTTTGGAATTTTTGAGATTTTTGAAACTTGAACTTTTTAAAAGTTTATAAATTTCTAAAATGTTTGCAATTTTTGAACCTAATAAAATTTTTGAAATTTTGAAATTTTTGAAATTTTTAAAATTTTTAAATTTTGAAATTTTTGAAGTTTTTGAAATTTTAGAAATTAAAGTTGTTATATTTAAAAAAAAATTTTAAAATATTTGAAATTTTTGAAATTTTTAAAATTTTTAAAATTTTTGAACCTTTTGAAATTTTTGAAATTATTAAAGTTTTTGTTATATTTAAAATTTTTGGAATTTTTGAGATTTTTGAAACTTGAACTTTTTAAAAGTTTATAAATTTCTAAAATTTTTGCAATTATTGAACCTAATAAAATTTTTTGAAATTTTAAAAAATTTTGAAATTTTAAAATTTTTAAAATTTTTAATTTTAAATTTTTTTGAAATTATTAAAGTTTTTGTTATATTTAAAATTTTTGAATTTAAAATTTTTGAAATTTTTGAAATTTTTGAAATTTTTTGAATTTTTTGAAATTTTTGAAACTTTTGAAATTTTTGAAATTTTTGAAATTTTTGAAAATTTTGAAATTTTTTTGAAATTTTTGAAATTTTGAAATTTTTGAAAATTTTTGAAATTTTTAAATTTTTGAAATTTTTGAAATTTTTTTTGAAATTTTTGAAATTTTGAAATTTTTAAATTTTTGAAATTTTTTTGAAATTTTTGAAATTTTTGAAAATTTTGAAATTTTTGAAATTTTTGAAATTTTTGAAATTTTTGAATTTTGAAATTTTTGAAGTTTTTGAAATTTTAGAAATTAAAATTTTTTATATTTAAAAAAAAATTTTTAAAATATTTGAAATTTTTGAAATTTTTAAAATTTTTTAAAATTTTGAACCTTTTGAAATTTTTGAAATTATTAAAGTTTTTGTAATATTTTGAAATTTTTGGAATTTTTGAGATTTTTGAAACTTTGAAATTTTTATAAATTTTTAAAATTTTTGCAATTTTTGAACCTAATAAAATTTTTGAAATTTTAAAATTTTTGAAATTTTTGAAATTTTTAAAATTTTTAAAAATTTTTTTTTTGAAATTATTAAAGTTTTTGTTATATTTAAAATTTTTGAAGTTTTTAAAATTTTTGAAATTTTTGAATTTTTGAAATTTTTTTGAAATTTTTTTTTGAAATTTTTGAACCTATTGAAATTTTTGAAATTTTTGAAATTTTTGAAAATTTTTGAAAATTTTGAAATTTTGAAATTTTTTGAAATTTTAAAAAATTTTGAAATTTTGAAATTTTTGAAGTTTTTGAAATTTTTGAAATTAAATTTGTTATTTTTGAAAAAAGTTTTTAAAATTTTTGAAATTTTTGAAATTTTTAAAATTTTTTAAATTTTTGAAACTTTTGAAATTTTTGAAATTATTAAAGTTTTTGTAATATTTTAAATTTTTTTGAAATTTTTGAGATTTTTGAAACTTGAACTTTTTAAAAGTTTATAAATTTCTAAAATTTTTGCAATTTTTGAACCTAATAAAATTTTTGAAATTTTAAAATTTTTGAAATTTTTAAAATTTTTTAAATTTTGAAATTTTTTTTTGAAATTATTAAAGTTTTTGTTATATTTAAAATTTTTTGAAGTTTTTAAAATTTTTTGAAATTTTTGAAATTTTGAAATTTTTTGAATTTTTGAAATTTTTGAACCTTAAATTTTGAAATTTTTGAAATTTTTGAAAATTTGAAAATTTTGAAATTTTGAAATTTTTGAAAATTTTTGAAAATTTTGAATTTTGAAATTTTTGAAATTTTTGAAAATTTTGAAAATTTTTAAATTTTTGAAATTTTTGAAAATTTTGAAATTTTTGAAATTTTTGAAATTATTAAAGTTTTGTTATATTGAAAATTTTTGAAGTTTTTGAAAATTTTTGAAATTTTTGAAATTTTTGGAATTTTTGAAATTTTTGAACCTTTTGAAATTTTTGAAATTTTGAAATTTTTGAAATTTTGAAAATTTTTAAATTTTTGAAATTTTAAGTGTTTAAATTTTTGAATCTTTTGAAATTTTTGAAATTATTAAAATTTTTGAATTTTTGAAATTTTTGAAAATTTTTTGAAAATTTTGAAATTTTGAAATTTTTGAAAATTTTGAAAATTTTTTTGAAATTTTTAAAATTTTTGAAATTTTTGAAATTTTTGAAAATTTTTAAATTATTGAAATTTTAAGTGTTTAAATTTTTGAATCTTTTGAAATTTTTGAAATTATTGAAGTTTGTTATATTTAAAATTTTTGAAATTTTTCGAATTTTTTGAAATTTTTGAATATTTGAACCTATTGACATTTTTGAAATTTTTGAAAATTTGAAAATTTTTAAATTATTGAAATTTTAAGTGTTTAAATTTTTGAATCTTTTGAAATTTTTTGAAATTATTAAAGTTATTAAAATGTTTGAAATTTTTGAAATTTTTGAAATTTTGAAATTTTTGAAATTTTTAAAATTTTTTAAATTTTGAAATTTTTTTGAAATTATTAGTTCTTTTATATTTAAAATTTTTGAAGTTTTTAAAATTTTAAAATTTTTGAATTTTTTGAATTTTTGAAATTTTTTGAACCTATTGAAATTTTTGAAATTTTTGAAATTTTTGAAATTTTGAAAATTTTTAATTTATTGAAATTTTAAAATGTTTAAATTTTTGAATCTTTTGAAATTTTTGAAATTATTAAAATTTTTGTTTTGAAATTTTTGAAATTTTGAAAATTTTGAATTTTGAAATTTTTGAAAATTTTGAAAATTTTGAAATTTTGAAATTTTGAAGTTTTTGAAATTTTGAAAATTTTTAAATTATTGAAATTTTAAGTGTTTAAATTTTTGAATCTTTTGAAATTTTTGAAATTATTAAAGTTTTGTATATTTAAAATTTAAAATTTTTGAAATTTTTGAATTTTTTGAAATTTTTGAATATTTGAACCTATTGAAATTTTTGAAATTTTTGAAAATTTTGAAAATTTTTAAATTTTGAAATTTTTGAAATTTTAAAATTTTTTTGAAATTTTTGAAATTATTGAAATTTTTAAATTTTTGAAATTTTGAAATTTTTTGAAATTTTTGAAATTTTTGAAATTTTTTTAAATTTTTAAAATTTTTGAATTTTTTGAAATTATTTTTGAAATTTTAAAATTTTTGAAATTTTTAAAATTTTAAAATTTTTGGAATTTTAAATTTTTGAAACCTTTTGAAATTTTTTGAAATTTTTAAAAATTTTGAAATTTTGAAAATTTTTAAAATTTTTGAAATTTTTAGTTTTAAATTTTTGAAATCTTTTGAAATTTTTTGAAATTTTTAAAATTTTTGAAATTTTTGAAAAAAATTTTGAATTTTGAAATTTTTGAAATTTTTGAAAATTTTTGAAAATTTTGAATTTTTTGAAATTTTTGAAATTTTGAAAATTTTTAAATTTTTGAAATTTTTGAAATTTTTAAAATTTTTGAATCTTTTGAAATTTTTGAAATTATTGAAATTTTTAAATTTTGAAATTTTTGAAATTTTTTTAAATTTTTGAAATTTTTTGAATATTTGAAATTTTTGAAATTTTTGAAATTTTTGAAATATTTGAAAATTTTTAAATTTTTGAAATTTTTTGAAATTTTTGAACTTTTTGAAATTTTTTGAAATTTTTAAAATTTTTAAAATTTTGAAATTTTTAAAATTTTTGAAATTTTAAAATTTTTTGAAATTTTTAAAATTTTTTAAATTTAAAAATTTTTTGAAATTATTAAAGTTTTTTTATATTTAAAATTTTTGAAGTTTTTAAAATTTTAAAATTTTTGGAATTTTTAATAATTTTGAAATTTTTGAACCTATTGAAATTTTTGAAATTTTTGAAAATTTGAAAATTTTTGAATTTTTTGAAATTTTTGAAATTTTAAAAATTTTTGAATTTTGAAATTTTTGAAGTTTTTGAAATTTTTGAAATTTTGAATTAATTTTTGAAATTTTTTGAAATTTTAAAATTTTTGAATTTTGAAATATTTGAATCTTTTGAATCTTTTGAAATTTTTGAAATTATTAAAGTTTTTGTTTTGAAATTTTTGAACCTATTGAAATTTTTGAAAATTTGAAAATTTTGAATTTTGAAATTTTTGAAGTTTTTGAAATTTTAGAAATTAAAGTTGTTATATTTAAAAAAAAGTTTTTAAAATGTTTGAAATTTTTGAAATTTTTAAAATTTTTTAAATTTTTGAACCTTTTGAAATTTTTGAAATTATTAAAGTTTTTGTAATATTTAAAATTTTTGGAATTTTTGAGATTTTTGAAACTTGAACTTTTTAAAAGTTTATAAATTTCAAAATTTTTGCAATTATTGAACCTAATAAAATTTTTGAAATTTTAAAATTTTTGAAATTTTTAAAATTTTTAATTTAAATTTTTTTTGAAATTATTAAAGTTTTTGTAATATTTAAAATTTTTGAAGTTTTTGAAATTTTTGAATTTTTGAATTTTTGAAATTTTTGAATTTTTGAAATTTTTGAAATTTTGAAATTTTTGAAATTTTTGAAATTTTAAAATTTTTGAATTTAAAATTTTTAAAATTTTGAAATTTTTTTGAAATTTTTAAATTTTTGTTATATTTAAAATTTTGAAATTTTTGAAATTTTTAAAATTTTTGAAATTTTTAAAATTTTGAAAATTTTTGAAATTTTTGAAATTTTTAAAATTTTAAAAATTTTTGAATTTTTGAAATTTTTGAAAATTTTGAAATTTTTGAAATTTTTGAAAATTTGAAAATTTTTGAAATTTTGAAATTTTTGAAATTTTTGAAATTTTTAAATTTTTAAATTTTTGAAATTTTTGAATCTTTTGAAATTTTTGAAATTATTAAAGTTTTTGTTATATTTAAAATTTTTGAAGTTTTTAAAATTTTTGAAATTTTTAAATTTTTGAATTTTTGAAATTTTGAAATTTTGAACCTTTTGAAATTTTTGAAATTTTTGAAATTTTTTAAAAATTTTTGAAATTTTGAAATTTTTTTAAAATTTTTGAAATTTTTAAAATTTTGAAATTTTTGAACCTTTTGAAATTTTTGAAATTATTAAAGTTTTTGTTTTGAAATTTTTGAAAATTTTGAAAATTTTGAAACTTGAAATTTTTAAAATTTTTGAAATTTTTAAAATTTTGAAATTTTTGAAGTTTTTGAAATTTTGGAAATTTTTGAAATTTTGAAATTTTTAATTTTTAAATTTTTTGAACCTTTTGAAATTTTTGAAATTATTGAATTTTTGAAATTTTAAAATTTTTTGAAATTTTTGAAATTTTTGGAATTTTTGAAATTTTTGAACTTTTGAAATTTTTGAAATTTTTGAAAATTTAAAAATTTTGAAATTTTAAATTTTTGAAATTTTGAAGTTTTTGAAATTTTAGAAATTTTTGAAATTTTTTAATTTGAAATTTTAAAATTTTTTAAATTTTTGAAATCTTTTGAAATTTTTTAAATTTTTAAAATTTTTGAATTTTATTTAAATTTTTGAACCTTTTGAAATTTTTGAAAATTTTGAAATTTTGGGATTTTTGAAATTTTTGAAATTTTTGAAATTTTTGAAATTTTGAAATTTTGAAAATTTTTAATTTATTGAAATTTTTAGTGTTTAAATTTTTGAAATTTTTGAAATTTTTGAAATTATTAAAGTTTTTGAAATTTTGAAATTTTTGAAATTTTTGAAATTTTTGAAATTTTGAAATTTTGAAATTTTTGAAAATTTTAAAATTTTTGAAATTTTTGAAATTTTTGAAATTTTTGAAAATTTTTAAATTATTGAAATTTTAAAATTTTTAAATTTTTGAATCTTTTGAAATTTTTGAAATTATTAAAGTTTGTTATATTTAAAATTTTTGAAATTTTTGAAATTTTTGAAATTTTTTTTTGAATTTTTGAACCTATTGACATTTTTGAAATTTTTGAAAATTTGAAAATTTTTAAATTTTGAAATTTTTGAAATGTTTAAAATTTTTTTGAATCTTTTGAAATTTTTGAAATTTTTAAAGTTTTTTGAAATTTTTGAAATTTTTGAAATTTTTGAAATTTTTGAAATTTTTGAAATTTTTATCTTTTGAAATTTTTGAAGTTTTTTTAAATATTTAAAATTTTTGAAATTTTTAAAATTTTTGAAATTTTTGAAAATTTTGGAATTTTGAAATTTTTAAAAGTATTGAAATTTTTGAAATTCTTTTGAAATTTTTGAAATTTTTGAAAATTTTTAAATTAAATTTTGAAATTTTAAATTTTGAAATTTTTGAATTTTTGAAATTTTTGAAATTATTTGAACCTATTGAAATTTTTGAAATTTTTGAAAATTTGAAAATTTTGAATTTTTGAAATTTTGAAAATTTTAAAAATTTTTTTTGAATTTTTAAAGTTTTGAAATTTTTGAAATTTTGAAAATTTTTAAATTATTGAAATTTTAAG
>JAEIFI010000364.1:0-127171 GCA_018901815.1 Zaprionus lachaisei | reverse complement strand
AAATATGTATATATTTATGAAAAATCCTTGAGCAGCCGGCAAGTGTACCAAACACAGACACAAAGTACAAAAGACACGCGCACAGAGAAAGGCTTTGTAATGTTTCCACACTGCGTATACGTAATGTGCCCTGCCTGCGACTCGATACTGCGCTCATTTCGCTGGCAGCGCACTACGATTGGCACTTGACTCCATAGCAGACTTTTCCACACACACACACATACACACACACAGTCATGCCCACATACTGTGGCCCAGTTCGAAAATATTGGCAAATAATCAAATGAAAATTCACCAAGTGCACAAGGACAAAGGAGACGAGTTTCAAAATACCTTTTTTTTGGGAAACAGTAACAATAACAACATTTTCAGCGCCCAGTCGGGCCGATAGAGATCCATGCATGCCCACAGAGAGCTGCAACTACTTACAACCTGAATTGAATGCGTGTAAATTACATCGTACATGGAGATGGGTCTTCCTTAAGACTGATATAAAGAAAGGTTAAATGGAGTCGTTTCAGCATCTAACTTATGTTAATAATTGATGTATGTATTAATAATATTTTATTTTTTATTATACACAATAAGTTAAGTTAAATAAGGGTTCACAAATTTATTTCTTTCAATTATCATTAATTATGAATTGATTGATTGAAATGTCATCTTTATTTTGGCAAACTGATCTTAATCTACCTAGAGGAAGATGGTAATGAAAGGTTGGCGAATTTATAAGGAACATTCTTGTTTCTTGAGAACTGAACAGAAGTTTCCATTTGCTGCCAAAGCAACTTCGTCAGATATACCCGCTAATCACTTGGCTAATAGGTAAACAGAAGTGACATCCCGAATCGAAGGCAATAAATACTTTAGCTCTGTTGTGTGCCATGTGGCGTATGGCGTGTGGCGTGTGGCGTGTGGCATGGGCACAGCATGGGAAAATGTGAAATCACGGCCTCGTTTAATGTCAGCACGCACCAGTACACACTCGCACACTCAGCCATGGCAGGCAACTGTGCTCGAGGCACAGGTGGGCGGAGTTTGTCGCCGAGACTGAGGCGGATAAAATTAGGCTCTAAAAATAGAAAGGCGAAACCGAAACAGAAACAGATTCGGGCGCATTCCGTGACTGAGAGGCAACATTCAATTAATTATTGTCAAATTAAACGTAAAATATCAAAAGCTATTTATAATGAATGCAAATAATTTCATTAAGCAAATCGTAAAGCAGCAGCGCAACCCACGGCGAAGGGGTAGGCAGAGGAAAAGAAAGGGAAGAGAATGGGGCAGGCTGGCAGTTAAATGGGCACGTGTGCTCAATAGACGAGTATATGTTATGTTATGTGTGTATGTGTGTGGGGCCTGCGGAAACGGAAGCGTCATGGAAATCGTAGACATGTCGTCAATGTCACAAGCTAAACTATGCCGACAACACGCAGGAAGTGACACAATCAACAACATGGGGAACACCGTGAAACGGGAACTGGGAACGAGAACGGGAAGAACATTTACGGTGCATCGTTGGTGCCTCGCATTCATCATATCACCTGTACAGCCAAGCTGTGTGGCATCATGCCGCTCGTCGTCATCGTCGTGTGGCATAAACCACCACCTCCTCACACCCTCCCTTCACCAACGCCGTTTTCTTTGAGCAGCTTCAAACAAGCGGCTGTCAACGACGTCAGAAAGCGTCCGCTGTAACTGCTGGACAGACAGAGGAGTGAACAGAGGGACAGACGGACAGATGATGAGCAGGCAGAGGGAGGAAACCCAGGCACAGGTGAGTCGGCAACAAAGTTGCTGCTTGTGCTTGTTCTTCTTCTTTCCTAGATACTCTGGCGATGAGGAACCTGCTTATGTCCCTAAATGGACAAGTTGGAAGATTAAGCAGGAACATTTGCATAGGTACCAATAATATTTATTAATTAACTACGATATACAATAGTTGGATTTTACTTTGCTACTTTTTCATTTTAGGTCTCTTTATATTTTCGTCTTCTAAATTTTATTACACAATTATCGACTTACTTATTGTCGGCTTACCAGCCTAGCTCATATAATCTCCGAGATCTAGATTTGTATGCGGGGCGACAGACAGCAGACAGGCGGACAGATGGGCACGGCTGCCACGTCAGCCTTTGTCCGGACAGATTTGATCAGAACAGATCACACCGTTTAATTTATCGTCTAGCCAGAAAAAATTTCTTAATCTTACTGTCTGGCAATCTGTCCTTTTTTTATTGCTCAAATTAAACACATTTTTAATATAATTTTAATTAAATTCTTCTTCAAATAAACGTTCAACCACATGATTTGTATTCAAATCTTTATCTCGGTTAATAATGGTATTTTTTATGGTATAGTGTATAATCAGCATTATATTTATCTAAGTTTAGTTAAAACAGGTCTTCATACAAAAACCTTCATTTCGGCCGATTGTTCTTATGGCAGCGATATGATATAGTGGTCCGATTTTAATGCAATTGTATATGCATATTATATTATATATATGTAATCTGGCAACCCTGTCGGTACCGTTAAAGTGGACATCCATTTTTAAAACTAACACAATAATCGATAGTCATAGTCAAGACACGAAGTCGAAAAGTAGTGCAAAAGTTGTTAATCAAGTCGAAAGTTGAAGCCGCAGACAGCAGCACAAATATTAAGTTGTTAAATTACCTAATCAAAACACTAAAAGACCCATACCTAAATAAAATTATCTTATTCTTAAAACTATTGAAATAAAACTTATATGATTTAAAATACATCTTAAATCTTACATGGGGGCTCAACCGTTCAGAACAGCCTCAACAGTTCAGAACAGCCAAAAACGTGCAGAACAGCCGCAAAAAATTAAAAGTGACAGTTGATAAATGCCAATAATACAAAGAACATATAAAATACAAGTGTGGATACTAATGCTGTTGTAAGCTGTTGTTAAAAAACATTAAAGTTGCTAAAGTTGTTAAAATTGTTAAAGTTGATACAATTTTTTGCTACAGTTGAAAAAAGTTGTGAAATCATGTTGCGTTCCAGTAAGAAAAATAAAAATGCTGCGCAATTTCAGCAAACAAACGAAAAGAAGGCAGATGACAAAAAATTTAAAGAACCGTTGGATCAATCGTGCGAAATAAAACGTAGAAGCATAAAAGAAGATCAGGAAAAAGGGAATGAGATAGCAGCAGTTGAAAGAGAGGACACTGAAATTCTAAGAAAAATTCAAACCGTAGAAAATTCGACGAATGAAGAAATTGAAGATGAAGAAGAAGTTAAAGAAGAGAACAATTTTGTGCGTGAAAACCGTTACGCAGATACACACACATATGTGCAGAATAGTGAAATGTCCGTATTGATAAAAATGCTGACAGAAAAATATGACAATAATCAAAATAAAAAATTTATAACAATTGAAAGTTTCGCGAAAGTGGTTCCAGATTTTGATGGTTATTCGATACCAGTTCAGCAGTGGATATATAATTTTAACGAAAATGCAGAAGCATATGAACTAAGTGAGAAACAAAAATATGTAAACGCGCGTAATAAAATGATAGGAACGGCAAAACTATTTCTTGAGACAATTACTGTGTCAAATTACGAATCTTTATGTGCATCGTTAATAGATGAATTTGATACACAGTTGAGCAGTGCAGAAATACACAAAATGTTGCAAAATCGTAAAAAACGCGGATCAGAAAATGTTCATGAATATATAATTCAAATGCGTAAAATAGCAGCTTTTGGACAAATTGAAGACAAATCAATAATAAGTTACATTGTCGATGGTCTCGAAGTAAGAGATGATTTAAAATATCCATTGTACAGTGCGTGCTCGTTTAAAGAATTGTTAAGTCGATATGAACTAGTGCTGAAAGTTGACAAAAACAATGCAGTGAATAAGTAAAAAAAAAAAGACAAAGCGGGAGAAAAGCAGCAACAACAAAGTAGCCAAAAACAACAACAACATTGCTTTAATTGTGGATCGAATGAACATAAGAGAGCAGAATGCAAAGAACAGACAAAATGCTTTAAGTGCAGTGGTGTTGGTCACATTTCAAAACAATGTCCAGGTGTAAAACAATCAGTTAATGTCGTCGTAAAAGACAATCGCGTCAAAGAAATTAAGATCGGTGAAGAAATTAAGATCGGTGAAACAAAAGAATTGTGTTTAATAGATACGGGTTCCGATGTATCACTTATGCGAAAAGATAAGTATGACAAGAAATTTAATAAACATAAGCTGCAAAAAAACTATATTAAACTATTCGGTTTGGGTAATGTTGCTACCCCTGTTCTTGGTGAATTTGCTGAACAAGTAAAAGTCGATGGACTTATTACAAATCACACATTCCTCGTTGTTCCAAATGCGAATATGAAACATGACATTATTGTTGATTATGATTTTCTACAAAAATGCATAATAAAGTTGGATGCCAATGGCTATTCATTTGAAAAAGAACAGGTAAACGCTGATGTCGAATATGCTGACGTGAACGTTATCAATATGGTGAATGTAGTCGATGATTTCGAAGTTGATGTTGAACCAAAATATAAGGAACCAATAAAGCAGTTAATCGAATATTACAAGCCAAAGGATAACATTGCTGAATGTCCAATAAAGCTGAGCATAACTCCAAACGTTGACAATATAGCTTTTCGTGAAAGCCCAAGCAGATTATCAATTCCAGAACGCGAATTTGTCCGAAAACAATTTGAAGAATGGTTAACCAATGGAATTATAAGAGAATCTACTTCCAATGTTGAGAAGATTGAGGAGACAAGTAAGAAATATAGTGCGTTCGTAACAAAAGAGGGACTATACGAATTTAATAGAGCACCATTCGGATTTTGTAATTCACCTTCAGTATTTGTTCGATACATAAACTATATATTTCAGCAGTTGATTAATGATGGTATAATGGAAATTTATGTAGACGACATTGTTATTTTTGGAGACTCAATTGATCAGTGTCTCAAGAATATGGCAACAGTTTTAAACAAAGCGGAAGAGTTTGGTTTGCAAATAAAATGGTCTAAGTGTCAATTTCTAAAAAAAGAGAATTACTTTTCTAGGCCACGAAGTTGAAAATGGACAAGTATGGCCAGGCCATATGGTCATATGGAAGCACAGAAAGCAATACATGCGATTAGGCAGAATTACTTCATTCCCCATTTGGAGAAAAAAGTTGGAGAATTGATATCAAACTGCATAGAGTGTATAACTCGAAATAAAAAGTTGGGCAAGCAGGAAGATTATTTACATTGCATAGATAAGGGTGACAAGCCGTTGACTACACTTCACGTTGATCATCTCGGATCTTTAGACGTAACATCTAAACAATATAAGTATATACTAGCAGTTGTAGATGGTTTCTCAAAATTTACTTGGTTATATCCCACAAAGTCGACTGATGCTGCAGAAGTCATAAAACATATGAGTTCATGGGTAACGATATTCGGAAACCCACAACGTATTATCAGCGACAAAGGAGCAGCTTTTACGTCGAAACATTTCAAGGAGTTCTGTGCTGATCACAAAATAGACCATGTAGAAACAACCACTGGAATCCCGAGAGGAAATGGACAAATAGAGAGAGTGAACAGAGTCATACTGTCAGTATTGGCAAAAATGTCAGCAGCTGAACCATCTAAATGGTACAAATACACATCGAAGGTGCAAAAAGCGATCAATGCGCATGTTCACTCATCAAATAATTTCACACCATTCGAAATTATGTTTGGCGTCAAAATGCGAAATGAAAATGAAGCTGATCTGATCGAAATTCTACAAGATGAATTGTTGGCTGGCCTACAAGATGACCGTGATCAAATGAGAATGCAAGCAAAAGTTCAAATTGGTAAGGCACAAGAAACCTATAAACGAAACTATGATAGAAGACGCAGAGGACATCATGGTTACCAATTGTCAGACTTGGTCGCCATCAAAGTTACTCAGTTTGTCAATAGCAGCAAGTTGGGCAACAAATACATTGGACCATACGAAGTAATCAAACTTAAGCGAAATGGGAGATATGATGTTAGAAAAGTTGCTGACTTCCAAGGTCCAAATCAGACTTCAACCAGTGCTGATTATATGAAGCTTTGGCGATATTTCGAAGAAGAAGATGACGATAACCCTGGAGATTCATCTGAGGCAGATGAAGAGCAGGATGGCCGAGTGTAATCTGGCAACCCTGTCGGTACCGTTCAAGTGGACATCCATTTTTAAAACTAACACAATAATCGATAGTCATAGTCAAGACACGAAGTCGAAAAGTAGTGCAAAAGTTGTTAATCAAGTCGAAAGTTGAAGCCGCACACAGCAGCACAAATATTAAGTTGTTAAATTACCTAATCAAAACACTAAAACACCAATACTTAAATATAATTATCTTATTCTTAAAACTATTGAAATAAAACTTATATGATTTAAAATACATCTTAAATCTTACATATATAGAAAAAGATTAGATTTGATTTGATTTAGTAAATTTGGTTGCAATGTCAGGACAAATAACAAATATCGGCCGATTGTTTGTATGGCAGCTATACGCTATATATCGGTCCGATCCGGCTCAATCGGACTTATGGTATTTACTTACTGCCGTGCAGCAATAAGAAGCATGTGTGTCAATTTTTTATTTAGCTAGCTCTAAAACTAAAAGGCTAGGACAGACATTGCTAGATCGACTCCCCTGGCGATGCTGATTTAGAATATACCTATACACTTTATGAGGTCGGAGATGTCTCCTAAGGTGCGTTACAAGCTCCTGTCCAAAATATAATATACCCTTTGCAAGGGTATAAAACTGCATGGTCTCTCTCTTTAGTCGGAATGTGTATATATGTTAAGAGGCAGAAGGAGACATCTGCGATCCTACAAAATCGAAGCCATTAAGCCATGCCTGTCTGTCTAATTCTCAGAAATAAAGAGAGCCACCAAATTTTGTTACTACACGTTATTTTAATAGCAGTTAACATCAATTTCACAATTTTAGTACGCCTCTTCCCGCCTCTGTAAATTAAACTAACCGAAAGATACATTACAGCTGCATTATAAGCTTAACAAAAAAAATTGGGTGTCACATATGACACCTTAGAACGGAACCCAGTAGCCCTGGGTTTAATTCCCATGAACGATGCTTTGTAAATCAAACATTTTTATATCCGCTACCCATAGGGGCCAACCGAAAATGTATGAAACATGAAAAAGAGGCGTGGCAATCCCCACAGATTAAATATATTCTTAATCAGCATCAAGAACCGAGTGAATATAGCCGACTGTATTTGATAATCTAGATCTCTAGAGCTACTATCTGCATGCAGATCAAGTTTATTTTCGATTTTGGCCACGCCCCTTACCCCGCCCGCTTAATAGATAAATACCAAAAATAAATAAATACTTATAAATACTAAATAAATAATCCCAAGCTTAATTTTAATGCAAAACAGTTTAAATGAACCAGAGACCGTAAATAACCGTTATGGGTCTAGAAAATATCCCTATGAAGGGATCATCCTAAAAAATTTTTCAAGGACTCCAAAAATCTTATAAAAATCCCATTATATCAATAATATAATAAACATATAATATATTTTGCAACTGTTATTAAAAAAGTCTTGTAATAACCGTTATTTGTGATTTTTAAAAATAAAAAGAAAAATATAAAAAATAAAAGTCTTTCATAAAAGTCTTTTCTATTTTAAGAATACCAATTTTCCACAGTTGTTTATTGATTTTAATGCACAATATATTTTTAAACATATCGGTAGATAGATTGGGTCCTAAGTCCGACAGAACCAATTAAAATGCAGAAACTTTTATTAATTTAATCTGAGAGATTTATTTTTGACAAGACTTTTTTTAAATATTTTTGATTTAGTGACTTTTATAATAAAAGTCTTCGGTAAAAGTCTTTTAAAAACTTTTAAAATAAAAGTCTTTGATAACCGTTATTGGAGACTTAAAAAAATGTGGTAAATAATCATTAAAATAAACTTATTTAATAAAAATCAAAAATAATCATACAAAGTTTTTATACCCTTCGACCATTGAAAATGGTCAAAAAAGTGTATACTAACTTTGTGCAAATGTATGTAACAGGCAGAAGGAGGCGTGGCAGACCGCATAAAGTATATTCTTGCTCTGTCTGTCTGTCTGTCTGTGTGAACGCACAGATCTCAGCTAATATTAAAGCTAGAGTTACCAAATTTGGTAGGAAGACTCCTGTGTACTATAAGCTGATTTCAAATGTTATGTGCTACGCCCACCGCTCCCGCAAATCAATAATTTAATTTTTGAACTTAATTTGTAAGCGCTGTATAAAAGATAAGACATTCTGACTTTAACATATACTAAGCTCATTAAAATATCTACGTATTTTCGAAATTGCAATCCGATCGAACAATAAACACAGAAGTTATTTAAGAAAGTATGTGCATAAAACCAAGTGCTTGTATCAGCTAACATGGGAGGTGGGAGAGCGCAAAGCGCGAGCGCCATCTGTCGGCAATAATTTAAAAGCATGCGCATTTGTATATGTGTATGAATTTAACAAATTAAACTACACCGGAACATAGGTCGAAGGGTATCCCACTGTCGCGTGCAGCGCGACTGTGGATTTTTTCTATTTTGTTTATGATAAAAATCAACAAATAATCGTTAAAATAATTTGTATGCATAAAACTTATAACCATATATTTATTTATTTATCTATATTTAAACACAATAACTATGAACACACAAATGATTTGTGAAAATTTATTTTCGATCGGATAGTTAACTTAGAAGTTATCTAAGAAATAATTTTAAATGGGTAGTGCTTACCAAGCCACTTCCCGAAAGTAAGCAACACGAAGAAGATATATATTTAAGAAATCGTTTTGGTCAGGTGGGAAGTCGAGCACACTCGACTGCGAACATTCGTTCGTTGAGTATATTTGTTTGAGTTCTATGCAACACATGTATGAATGTATATTGAAAATCCATATTCAGTCAGAGTTTGACTGTAACGTCAGACTGATTTTAAACATGGTTTTTTTTAACTTTATTAACTGATGGGGTCGCGGGTATATCACAGTGGCACGCTCAACTGTAACTTTCTTATTGGTTTTAGAAAATGCTTGTGCAGTTGCTAATAATCAAGTTTTATTTATAGCTCTGAGCAAATCAGATTACTATATGCTATATACATATGTCGCCAAGGACATCAGGGGCATGCAAGCTTCGACGCGCTCCGCTCCACTTGCTGCGCTGCTTCTTTTCGCCGGTTTGATTGCCTCGCCGCCACCTCGACACATAAAATCTACCTAATCTACTTAGGTACAATTAACGCTAATAAAATCATGTAGTTAGGACACGTGTGCACGCTAGCTGAGCATGACGACGAGTGCACAGATGGGCTTGGGAGATAGAGTTGGAAGTTCTTGATGGAAGGGGCGAAGGGATAGAGGGAGTGAGTGCCAGCGACTGCGGGTGCAGCATGTGGTCTCTCCCTGTGTTTGGTCCTTTGGCTTTGACTAACTCAGCGCCGCCCCGTCGACTCCTCATGCGATTGCAACATTGTGTGTCGAGTGACAGCATTGAGTTGCTTTGCCATTGACTACCTTTACAGCCTTCTATCGGGCCTCCGCCTCCCCCAGTCACTAATTAGTGCAACGCTCGTAGTTGCCGTGCCGAGCCTATCCTGCAATTACTTTTTTCTGCCCCATCTATCCAAATTATAAGGTGGCCAGTCAGTGCCAATCTTTAATTTTCGTGCAACTCATCAGAGCTTGTCGCATTCCGAATTCCAGTAAAATAATTAGCGCATACTTTGGCCCAAATACGTACAGAAATCACAGCACTGCAAAGCCGCATTTCAAAGATCTCGAGGCAGTACAGATACGCTCCAGTTGCAGTAGTCTCTCTCTCTCTCATTTCGTGACATGAAAGGGGCTGGTGCGCGATGCAGGAACTTCCTGCTTGGAAGGACAAGAAAACTCTTCGTGTACTTTGCCAAATTGTTTCACAAGAAAATGCTATGGCCCGCGGTGCTGCGCTGCAGTTGATTGCGTGGCAAGGACGCTTTGGCATTTGTTGCAAGTTTGCGCCAAGTAACAGGGAGTGGCTGTCGGCAGCACGGCTGCCAGTTGCATTGCATTTCATTTATCAACTGTCTGGCGACACACGCTGCGTATGATTAATATGCCGTGTATGGCAGCTAAGGCGTCAGCCATTTAGGCGGGTGTGTATAAGTATTGTATAGTATGTGTATAGTATTGTAGTATATAGTATAATTGACTGCCTGCCAAAGCTTTGTCATCTAGTTAGTGTGCGCGTGTGTGTAGGGGTGTACCCTGCCCCATGGCTGCCAGCCGACCTGCACAGTGGGGTCTCTTGCTTCCTGCCACGCACGTTTCACTCTCGGCAAATTTTCCGAACAAGCGAGAGCAGAGGCGGTCGCCTTTGTTATGGTTCACAGGAAGCAGTGCAGGATATCATTACGGCTCGCCGTTAAGTGTTTGGTGGAAGGCGTGAATGCCTAATTACACATTAGCCCAATGCGTTTGGCCTGTTAGCTATTAAATGGTTTTGATGCTATTTGTCAAAGTCAACAAGCCGCTTAGTATATAGATAAGTGTATCAAGCGCGACTTGCTGATGTACAGCAACAAATGCTAACATAAATTACAAGTAACCTCGTTTAAGTATCGCTACTGATATGTCCCTGGTTATCGATAAGTGTGTCGATCGCGTTTGTATGATACATAGCAAGTCGATATTGATATGTTAGAATTTCCTAGGCAATGGCGTTTTGAGCCAGAACGAAAGTATAAACGACTTGCTATGAAGATTGGCCGAAAGGGGAATATAATGTCAAGACTACGCCGATGACATTGTAATTATCACTAGTGGAAAATACGAAGAAGTACTTTGTGATAAGGTCCAACTGGGACTTCCATTTACACACGACTGGTGTAAGGAGGTAGGTCTCAGCCTTATCTCGAAAAAAACCGAGGTTGTGTCATTCACAAAAAGATTCAAGTTGAAGAGAATAAGACCAATTCTTCTACTACGAAACTCTATAGCACCAACTAGGGAAGTTCAATACCGAGGAATGACTTACGACAGTAGAATGAACTTTGCGACAAACGTTAAGAATAAAAATAGAATCCCCTAACCTGAGATCAGATGAGACAAAGATCCGCGTATTAGACAGTCCCCGAATATCAGGCTCTCAGCAATCGAAGTCCTTTTCAGGCTGCTTCAACCTCAAGAGGTTTAATCAGATAATGAAGCTGAGTAAGAGTCCTCACAGAGCTACTTACAGGTCACTTTTAGCTAAGAGCACAAAGCGGCAAAATATGAATAGTGTGTAATAAGCTCTACAGGTAGAGACACCAGGCCACGTACTTACAATATGTCCGGCATTGGCTCTTAAAAAAATTCTGTCGCTAGGCATTAACCTTTTTGGGGTTGGCGCGATAAGATTGACCAGTCCAGGCAAAATAATCGATTTCTTTAGAATAAGTGGACTGGATGGAGTGCTCTATATAATCTCAGAAGGGGTACATAGATCAACAAGGTCGCGGTACAAACCTCCAACCAAATTATAATAATATCAGCTTTTAAATAAATAAGAGGTGGGAATGAAGCGATAACCAAATTCATCTCACTTAAAAATGATGAGATGTAAGTTTTGAATAACTTTTATCGATAAATAATCGGTAATGTTAGTCAATCCCAAAGACCTTACAGGGTGTCTGCATATTTTTCGATTCGTTTCCATCTACATAATATCTAACTTGCTGGGCAGCCTGCGGTGGCCATTTCCTTTGTTTGGCCACCCACTCACGAAAAACGAAGTGCGTGCTACGGAGGGTGAGAGAGAGAGCAAGAGAAACACACACAACGGAAGGACTTCTACTTTGTTTGTGGCTTGGTTGAGTCTTGCAGCGCACTTATTGCCTCCGGCCTCGCTCAGCGTCACCTGCAGCACGTGCAAGCCGAAATCTCTCCCACCGCCTCCCCAGCCCTCCTTCGCGCAAATGCACACCTTCGCCCGAAAAGCCCCCGAGCGGTATACAAACATTTTTTGCTTACCGTTGAATATTTTGGGCTGTTGTTGTTGTTCCTGCTTCCGTTTGTTATATTCTCGCTCTCTCTCTGTCTCTTTCTTTTTATTTTCTGACTCGTAGGCGTCATCATGTCCAGCAAGCTGAAGTGGAAACAAGCAAAAAAAAATGCAAACCCATGAGGATTTCTGGCCATTTTGGATTGTTTGTGTTTTGCGCTGAGACACGCATTTTCCCCTGCTTTTTTACCAGTTTGGCCGTCTACGCCTGTAGCGCAAATCGCTTTATCATCAACACCTGTAAATGCTCAACGGCTCCAGCTGAAGGCGTGGCAGCGTGACGGGGGAAGGGAGACGGGAGACGGTATGCGCTCAGGATGCGGAGAGTTGCCTGTTTTGGTATGCTGATGGTCTAGTGATATAGGTTCCTTAGCGGCATTACGGAACATTGATATGTTTACACTTAGCAGACCGCGTGCCCGCACCCCTTGCCCTATGCCCCTCGTCATTGTGCACTCAACTCCTGGGCCACCCTCGCTCCACTCCCCCCAAGTAAGCCCGCGTCATGTTTGCTTGCGTTTTCGGTTTATTTTTATGTGTGCGCTGGGTGTATGTGTGTGTGTTGGGTTTGTGTGTCTTTATACCCTTGCAGAGGGTATATTCATTTTGCAACGCACCTCAGAAGACATCTCCCACCCTATAAAGTATATACATATATTCTGAATCAGCATCAGCAGAGCAGTAGAACTAGCCAAGTCAGTCTGTTCGTCCCTCCATCTTTCAGTTGCAATGCAAACTAGTCTCTCAATTTTAGAACTATTGTATCTTCATGAAACTAGGCACACCTGCTGCCCGCTGTAAATAAAACAATTAAACAATCGGCCAATTTTTGTTATTTTGCAAGAAGTTAGCTTTTCTTTCTGGTTTTATTAGATACAGTTCCTGGGAAAATCTTGATAGACACCGCGACGGTAGTATGAATCCACACCCACTTAAACCCCCCGCTGAACACTCTTTCTACAGCTCGTTTGTGTGTGTGTGTGTGCATTGGGAGGGCAAACTGTTTGCATATTTCATATGCGCATTTCTACGCACCACTGGATTGCGCCTAAAATAACACCACACACACACAGACGCACACAAGGTCTCCTCATAGTGAATTCTGGTGAATTGTATTGAAAACGAACAGTACAGAGTGTGCAATCATCTGTCTGTTTATACCCTGCAGTACAGTGCAACAGCGAGTAAGGAATATGGATACAAATACTCAGAAATTGTAAATAAGACGATTGCAACAGTCGGGCACGCCAGTAAGATACCCTTCGCCCAGTTTTGTTACAAATAAACAAACAATTCGAAAGACAAAGTCATCTCCCACACTCGCACACCATTTGGGCACTAAGGTGACTTGAATAACTTATGTGTTTATTATCCGATCGGATTGAAAAAAATATGGATGTTTTAATCAGCTTACTACATATGAAGATGTCTAAGTAAGAAAGTTGTAGAATTTATATAAGCTTACAAATCGACTTGAATTAAGATATTATTTAAATATATATTTATATATGAGATCTATATGTTTATACTGGTCAGACAGACATACAGGCTCGGCTAGTGATTCTGATCAAGAATACGCCTGCTTCTGCCTGTTCCATACATTTGCGTGAAGTTAGTATACCCTTCATTGACAATTTTCAATGGTCGAATGGTATAAATATGTTATTATTATTACGAGTATATCAACCTATACCACCTCTTAAAATCAGTTATTTAGCTTGTTACTCTCAGGCAAAGCCTTTGAGTACTTTATTGCCCAATGTGGAGCTGTCACAGTGCGCAAGGGGACAGGGAGATTGTGGTATGAATTTGAGCATTTTACCAAATTTGGTTGAACAAAGTCAAGTTGACGCCAAACAACCAAGTATGGGACAATATACATACATATGTATGTCTGTGGCTGGAGCACGATTTGCCAGTATTGAGTGAACTCAAGACCAGGGCCGCAGCAACGGTTTTAGGGGCCCTTGAGCAAAAATGTTCAAAGGTCCCTATTACAATTACAAACGAGAGCAACAGTCGGCCGGCCCCTGACAGTGGGATACCCTGCGACCTATGTTACTTTCTTTAAATACTTCTGTGCTTATTGTTCGATCGGATTTAAATTTAGTAGAAAAAATACTAACGCTACAGTCAGGTGCTGACTGTATAGGGCCATGGATTATCATATTATACCGTAATAAAAATGTTAACGGTATGGAATCGCCGCCCGAATATTATTAGAATAAAATAAATAAAAAAAATAAAATAAAATAATAAATAAATAAAAATTCGCACCCGCCTCAACCGGGAGTTGAACACACGCACTCTCTCACAGCCGTTTGCCACTCTAACCACTCAGCCATTGCCTCACTGCTCGGCCTATCGGCAAAGCTGCATTGTCAACCAATTTTGTTACCATACAATGCAAATAAAAAGTTTAAAATGCTGTGTGTCTGACGCTAGATTTGAACTTCGGTATGCTTGCGTAAATTAGGTCTGCTTAAGTATACATACATATATGTTCAAAGTGAGTTTAATTCATATCATATCTCACTTATTAATAGTGCGATTTAAATAAAATTTTCACATAACGCCCGCGGCAAAGTATTTGTCATGTAAGATATACAACTTTGGTTGTTGAGCTAATATTGTAGTTTTTAAATAGTTATTACTGATTTACGGAGGCGGGAAGGGGCGTGTCCAAATGTTAAAAAAACTTTGAGACACTGCAATATATGTATTTTGTCGCAAAATTTGATGACTCTAGCTCTTATACTTTCTGAGATCCAGGTGTTCATAGAGACAGACAAACGGACAGACAGACAGACAGACATGGCTCAATCGACTCGGCTACTGATACTGATTCCGAATATATATAGTTTATGGGGTCGGAGATGCCTCCTTCTGCCTGTTACGCACAATTCCGTTCCGACAAACACAATAGACCATGCATTTTTTTAAAATCCATGGCCTAATAAATATTATAGTCAGCTAACTATATGTTAAAGTCAAAGGGTGGTATCACTTATACGGCGCTTAAACCTACATGCCAAATTTGGACTCTCTAGCTTTTTAATTATCTGAATTCTTGACGTTTAAACAGACGGAGGCGTAAGGCGGCATTAGGAAGCGTGGCAAAAAGAATACATTTATGCTTATTTAGTACCAATTACGGTAAATTTAGCCATGTCCGTCCGTTTGAACGTCGAGATCTCATATGTTATAAAACCCAAAGGTACACAATTTGGCGTCAAGCTTTCTGTACACTATAGCTTTGGGTACTTGTCCCACTTTTTCCCAGTAACCGGAGACCCTTGGCAGGCAAGGGCCCTTGTGTACCGTATACCCTGCATATGCATCGCTACGGTCCTGCCCAGACGGAGCCAATGATGCAAGCCGCGATACTTTATCTAACTCTTTTTGCCTAAGTCAGATTGAGATAATTCTGCAGATTTTGGCATTTAGTTTTGGGCTGTTTTATCATCTCATTTAAGTCGATTTGAGCTTAAAGAAAGCAAGGAAATGACGAAATAAATCGTGAAACTGTTCTCTTAAAACATCCCAGTCGTTCTAGGGGTGTCGATAAGCCATACTTAAACTACTTATTCGACTACTCCCTACATGGGTAGTTACCCTATTCAACCTTTAGTAAGCGAACACCGAACCACTAAGCGTCAAACGAAATAAAACGCCTACTCGTCGTAATTTTTTTGTGTATGCTTTCTGACTCATATTTTCGTTAAGCAATATTTAAACAACTCACCCGACTACACCCTACATGGGTAGTTACCCTATTTACCCTAAGGTAAGCGAACGCCGAACCACCTAAGTATCAACGAAGTTGAACGCCTACTTTTAGTCGCTTTTTTCGTGTTCAATTTCTCACTATATTTTCGATAATGTTCATTTTTGTCTTAGTTGGCTTTGATAATTACAAAAACAATTGTCATGCTGAAATTGTTTTGCTTTGTTAATGATAACATAATTTTAGACAAATGTTAAGAATTCATCTGTACTGCCAATTGGAAATTATTTTGGCTAATCTATTCTGAAGAACTGTGATGAATTTCTTAGCCAATTAATAGGCGAATTGAAAAAGAAACTCTTAGCTGGAAATAAGACCGATGAAAAGTGTATCAAAATGGAACTTAGAGCCAAAGATTGTGATAACCCAGCCAGAGCTAACAAAACTGAAAGTGGGAAGTTATTAACAGACGATGACTTCAAAAATAGAAAATATGGATAATCCGGCTGTTTCGAACGACAGACGTTGGATGGCGCTGACGATATATCACACACAGCACACAGCTCATCTGGCAGCGCTATCTGCCGGCAGTGTATAACTTCTTGCTGAATTTTAAAATAAAAACAATATTTAATATATAAATCATTATTTTAATGCATTTTATCTATGGGTACTCTTTCCACCCACCTATTCATGGGTATATAGATAAGTACTCTAGTCATGAGTACTCTTTTTTACCTACCCATTCAGGGGTAACTTCTTACATACTTTTTTTTGTAGGTACTTCTTTCACTAGCCCATTTATGGGTACCTACATAAGTACTCCAATCATGGGTACCCTATTCTCTACGGGGTCAGGGTAGGCCGAAGAGTTCTGCTTCGCGCCATAGGCTTTAGGCCGTTGGCCGTAGGTCGTTTCGTGCCCGGGCGGCACTTCAAAGTTTTTTAATATGGGCCAACATCCCCCACAACGTAAATCCCTGCCCGACTGTTCCACGTCTCCTCCCACCCCACCCCCACCAAGAAAGCAGCAGACCGGATGTTTGATTTGCGTGCAAACGCGTTTTGCATATTTCGTTTATTTTCCTACCTGCACCAAGAGTCAAGAATCCAAGTAAACGTTGATGCCACCTCTTTTCCTTCACTCCCCTCTCCCATTTTTCATCCGCATCAGTCTGGTACCAGCAATATGTTGACGCCAGAATTTGCCATATTTATTTTCGTTGACGTCCTTCGCTGCGTCTCCTGACCCAATGACTCCATTTCCACTCGTAATTCCATTTATCCTCCTCTGACTGAGTTTGTGAGTGTGTGTATGCGCGCAAATCATGCCACAGACTCCGTGGCGCTACCCTGACGACTGCCCCACGTGCAGTTGTTGCAGGTTGCCACAGTCGCTCTGCTTCTTCTTCGTCGCCAATCTCGTTTTTTGGCAATGCAATTGAACCCAGTACGAATGTCCTTAAGTGCTGCTCCAATGCTGCTTAAGCATGCCTATCATCATCATCATCTTCATCTTCATCGTCATAGCCATCATCATCATCATCATCTTTCCTATCTCCATCTTCGTCATCGCCGCATACCAATCGGAGCAACTAACTGTTTTTGGTCCAAGACGTGCGGCTGGTTGCAGGTCGCTCAAGTGGACCCCGTCCCCACTTCTGGGCAGGGAAGCAGCATACTCGCCTGCAGAGGGGAACACTTGCAAACACATTGAATCTACCAACTTTGAATTGCGCAGCATCGTCCTTCTCCTGAAAAAAGCTCAGTTTATACAAACTTATTCAGCCAACTTAAGGCCAAGCTTAAAGCTCAGAATCTCCCCTGTCGGTGCAGAACTTGGCTAAAACCTCAAAAAGCGCTCTTTCTGTGGAATGCCCTAACGTTGCGCAGTAAAGGATATCGCGAAGAAATTAAAATAAGGAATATATGTTATATAGTGGGATGTGGGACATTGTATCTCCAGAGTACAGCGATCGACTTGATGACCGCCAAAGCGATCTATTTTTTTTTTTAATTTTATTTAAAGCTAACTGTTAATATATTTAATAACTAATACTGAATTGTAAATCTTTTTTCTAAACATACCATATATACATATATATGTACATATTTACATAATTAAACCTAAATAGTAGGTGCGTTCGCTTGAGTATTCTTCTTGCCCTTGAACCCCGTATGCGCCTTCCTCTCAAAAGCTTTCGGGTCAATCGGTTTGGATGGCTTCCAAGCTTATCCAAGTAAGCGGCTGCTTGTCGGTTAATAACATCGCCAAGTTTAGGTATCTGAAGCTGATCTTATATATCCTTATTGCGTATACCAAGCTGCACCAATTATTTTTCGCAAAATTTGGGACTGCACCACACGAATATTGTTTAAGTGCGTCTTTGCAGCTATGCCATAAAGTTGAATGCCATATTTCCATTTGGGAGCTAGGATTATTTTGTAAACTTTGGCTTTGTTTGTGAGTTAACAGGTCTCCGTGTAGAAACACACCTGGCGAAGTACCTTTCCTTAAGGTGTAGGTCACAGAGACACACTTGTCTGGATTTATCGAGATGTTCCAGCGGCAAGCCTAATTTTCGAATTTCTTCAGATAGAGCTGGAGAACATCTGTGGCTGCATAAACGCATTTGCCTCTTGCCAAGACTGCTGTATCATCTGCGAAAGTAGCTACTAGCAGATCATTGGGGTCTGCGTTTGGCAATTTGACAGCTGAGGGCATATCATGTGTGTATAGGCTTAAGTGTGTTGGCCCTAACACACTACCCTGAGGTACGCCAGCTCTGATTTTCTTCGGCTGCGAGGATAGCCTGTCCTGAAAAACTTTAAAGGAGCACTCGTGAAGGAAGCTTTTCACAATTAAATAGAGTTGAGGATTAAGTAATCAATTAAGCTTATGCAGAAGACCTGCATGCCACACTCTATCGAATAGGATCCAACAATATAGTCTTTTCCATTCAAACCTTCCAGGACTAAGTTCACTACTCGGAGCAATTGTTCAGGCGTACCATGTCTCAGTCTAAAACCAAACTGAAACTTTTCATACCGCCGTGGTGTCGGGGATCCTTCTGAGAATGCACCTCTCCAATAATTAACCAAATGCTGGCAGGAGGCTTATTGGACGATAGGAGTTTAGTTCATCTGCTGGCTTCCCACTTTTCTGTAGCATGATGATATTTGCCGTCTTCCAGGCGCTTTTAAAGTATCCGAGTCGAAGAGTAGAGTTGAAAATCAGCACAAGAAATAGCAGAGCTCTATGGGGGATTAATTGAGCGATTATCAATCTGGTCCTCACCGGGAGCCTGGTTGTTGCAAAGGGTTTAATCTCATTCTTCACTTCAGAAAGAGTAATAAGGGCTCCTCCAATTTTTTGGCAAACGCTTCAGCTCTGTCCTGAGGAGCTTTTGCCCAAGAGCTATCCAAATTATGAATTGGAAACTTTGGTGCAACTTGCCTCTTGAATCTTCTCGTGAGTTTCCAAAGCGCAAATTTCGAGCCATCAGCAGTAACTTTCTCTAGAAACGAGTCAGATGGTTCTCTTTTTAGAATGGCTAGTATCTTTCTCACTCTATTAGATATCCTGCGGTACAATCTGTCGATTATTGGGTCATTGGTCCTGATGAACTCAAGTCTAAGACGCTTCTTGAGTGATAAGAGACCTACTGCTTCCGGAGAGGGAGTGAAGTTGCTACGCATGTTACTCGGTATGGAAACTCTTCCTGAAGCTGCAATTTGGGCCACGTCTTTGACGTTCACTATAAAAGTTTCGATAGCTTTATGGACATTATTTAGCTCATCTTGGAATATCGCAATATTCGCCCCAGATGCAATAAGCATCGTAAAACGAGTAATGCTTTGTGGCGAAGTTGATATTGAAGCAATCAGCGACAAATGATCTGATGTTTAGTCATATTCTTCACGTACCGATAACAGACTGCTAGCTATACCTTTGCATATGAAAAAGTCTAAGCATGTAGGTGTATCCCTTACGTTATACGGGTAGTGGGTCGGTCTACCTTGAGTAGCGCTGCCGGAAAGTAGAAGTAACTCAGTGATGGTTTTTTGAAGACCTGCTATGGTCTGCTGCATTGAGATGATGACTTGTGCTAGTGAGCCATCAATTGTCGTTTGATTCAATTGGTGCAGATGATTTGAATTTTCCACACGCCGGTGCTGATGATCCGTATCCAGAATTGTCTGGTTACTTGTATTTGGGGTAGAGCTCCATTGTTGCAAAAAGTTTTTCCTTTTAAAGCCTGTCGTCTGCTGTCCAGGTCTAGTAGCATCTGCATATGAAAGGCCTGGGCTCCTTGGTGCAAACATTTTTGGTGTGATCAAAGCCAAAACAACGGTAACATTGACGCATATCAATATTTTTCCTCGGCAGTTCCACTTTGACTCTTTGCCGTCCAGCTTTGTTGATTTTTAATGCTTCTCGATTATGGATAGCCTTTTTAATATCAATAAACCAAACATTCTGCCCAGGAGCTTTGCTTGGAACAGTTCCAGAAATATCCTCATGCCGTAGTTTGACTTTTAGAATATAAATATTGACCACAGTATGGCCTTCAGAGGTGAATACATTTCGAATTTGCTTGATAGGGTTAGAGGCAGCCAAATTGCATACCACAACTCTAAAGGCTTTGTCTTCCGGAAGGTAGAAGTGTGTATATTGAAGATTAACTTCCGAGAGTCTTTTAGTAATAGATCTGTGGGCATCAGACTCACGAGCATATATGTGGACGTTAACATTGCGAGCAACTTTGAGCTCATACGAGTGAGACGACACCGCTGAGTCAAGGAGCCCTTCTAAGGCTGGTACATCGCTGTCAGCCAGTACTGTGATTTGGCTAGGTTTTTATAGCTTCTTTGTCGCAGAAACTTGAGACTGTCGAGCTTCATCATCTATGGCTGTTTCTCCCTGGCAAACATCCATGCCAAGGTCTTCAGGTTGGTAATCGTCTTGGTCTGCGAGAGCAACAAACTGATTTGTCGCAAGGTTGTTATTATGTTCGTGAACAATAGGTCTTTTTTTTGCAAAGATTTGGGAGAGTCTGATAAACCACTTTTCTTGGATGAAACGTTTTGCCAGCTGGCTAGAATGTGGTCGTATTCGCATTCGTTTCAAGTTGAGGTAGTAGGCTGCTGATTCCAGATGTTTTCTAATAAGGCCGGTGAATTCGTGTACGTAACATTTTTAGAGGAATATTGTGAGGTGAACCCAGGTCTTCTATTAACTTTGCACGCAGCTCAGTTGCTGTAAGGCCTGCAATATCTGCCATTTTTTTAGAGGTTTAACAGACGTTTAGACTTGTTTAGCTCGCCATTAGGCTTATTGTTAGATGAGCCATTGCCATTGTTTAATACTTAATCAAGCAAATAGTAATATTGAATGTTTTCTTATTTGAAAGTGTCTTGATCTTGTTTACGCACGCAAACAAATACAAAAACAGAAGAGGTTAGCTTAGATTATTCACCCCACACGCACAACCCCTAATTCAATGACAATGCAAAGCCAACAGAAAGTCAGTTCAAATTCTCACAGCCTTCTCGCGGCATCACCTGGGTAACCTTATAGCATCCGCGGGATAGGGAACTAATGTGTACAGCGAGGCACCCGGACGCTTAATCATTGTACGTGGGGTTTGGGATCCGCTATGAAAAAAAAACACACCACAGAAAACCAACAAACCAGTCTCGGGAAAGATTCCCCTTAACGTTGAAGACCATAGCAAAACGAACTAGATCGAAAGGATACTTTTAGACATGCCGAAGGTTCAATACCCTTGCAGGTTCTTATGTAGGGGTGCCGAAACATCGATATTTGCTGAGGTTATTCATATAAAACATCGATGTTTATCGATGTAATATCGATGTTTCGGCACCTCTATTCTTATGTCTTCCGATCGTACCCATACTACTGATATATAATGGTGCAGAATATTGTGTCTACTTTGATTGACACTGATAAGTTTAGTTATTTCTTAAATTAAAACTGGTCTTCATACAAATACATACATATTTTATATCATATATGGGGTACATTTGGTTGCAATATCTTGATAAATAACTTAAATCGGCCGATAGCTTATATGGCAGCTGTACTATATGGTATATCAGTATGATGTATTGGTCCGATCCGTTGCGACTTATTTACAGCGTGCAGCAATAAGAAGTATGTGTACCAAGTTTCATCAAGATAACTTTAAAACTGAGAGACTATTTTGCGTTGGAACAGACGGACACACGGACAGATGGACACACGGACCGGACATGGCTAGTTCGATTCTCCTGTTGATGCTGATTCAGATACTTTATACCCTCTGCAAGAGTATAAAAAGGACTGCGATCTTAAGATATGCACTTGGTATGTCCGGACTCCCAATAGAGAAGGTGCCTTTACCCAGTTGGCGGAAGCCCTCAAAACAGTAAAGACAGATATCATCGCCGGCTAGGAAATGAGACTGATAGGAAAAGGGACGAATGCGGACTTGTTATCAGTCGGAGACTTTGCCACCAAGTCTCGAAAATCACTCCTGTGAGTGAACGGCATGCCGAAATCCTCGTCAAAGTTACGTTTTTCAACATTAGCCTGATTTGCCCGAAGAAAGATGCGTCCTACATGGGACTCGAGGACACATACGACCGTTGTCCAGCCCACGACGTGAACGTGAGCGACGGGAACACATATTTAGAGCCACCATCGGTCAATTCAGTCACCACGGGACCTCCTCGAACAACGGTGATATCGACTTTGCCGCGGGGCAAAACATGGGAGTCACTAGCACCAGATTTCAGCATGACTATATCCACAAGATCATGTCTCAACTGAGCTGAATGTTCGAGTTCGATCACTTTCTTGTTGCAGCCAAGATACGGATGCAACTCTTCATCGAAAAAAACGTTCAAAAACGCACACAACGAAAGCTCGACGTCGTAAACTCCAATCCCAAGCCTGCTTCGCTCATCTCACAGAATTACTCTGCCAGCCCAACTCTTTACCCGATGGTTGTTAATGGATGGCGTCATCGAGCTGATTGGATTAATGGATCAGCTCTGAAGCAGGATATGGCTAAACAAACTCAATCCCAATGATTAGAATCTCAACGTCCTTTGTCCTTTAATGAAGAAGGATGGCTCTACATTTTGTTCCAATTATCAAAGAAAGAGCGTTTTCCCCATATCATATTAGGTTCTGACGAGCATAATTTCCGAAAGGTCACTGGTTCAACCTTAGATCGGGCAAGTCCACCATTCACCAGATCTTTGCATTACACAAAATTCCGGGAAAAACCCACGAGAAGCATGTCAACAAGTTCAGTATTCCTGCGAAGCTTATTCGCCTTTGCAGGACGACGTTGAGAAGCACTATTAGCACCATCAAACTAGAAAGAACCTCTCCGAGCCTTTCAATACCGTTTGAGGCCTCAGAAAGGGCATCGCTCTATCGTGCGACCTCTTCAACCTCTTTTCAAGTACATTAAAATTACACTATTTTCTATAAAAGTGTCTAGCTCCCTGCTTACACTGATGAAATTGGCATTATTGGGCATTTCAAGCGAGGTGTGACAGCTGCGTTTTTCGGCATAGGAAAAGAGTCGTCGAAAGCAGGTTTGGCGGTGAACGAGGACAAATCGAAGTATCTGCTCAGCGCCTAGGATCCCACGTAGCACCGGACAGCTATACTTTCGAAGTTGTCAAGAAGTGCATACTATATGTTACGTTGCTACTGCCGTCAGCTCATGAAATGGCACCAGTATGGAGATCAAGCGGAGAATCACAATTGCCACAACTGTTCGTACCGGGGACGACTTTCATATTCAAATTAACCAGGAACTGTATGCACTATACGACGATATTAACGTAGTCCGGCGTATTGCAATATTGCGGACATATCGCACGTATGGATGAAGAAGATCCAGTAAGATAGCCACGACCACGGCTCCGATGGATGGACCAAGCAGAGAAGAGCCTATCGACGCTTGGTATTACCGATTAGAGACGCCTGCCGACAGCTGATGTGGTCAGACATAATCCGATAACGGGTCAAGAAGAAAAAGACAGTAGGTAAATTCATAAAAGATTTCACAAAATGAAGAAACTTGTTACTAATTACATCGATCTTGGCAAAATTTCGATTAATATTGCCAATCCATTGAATGATTCTGGTTCCAGTGTGCTTAATAGACCTATATATCATAGGGTAGAAGGATTCTGTAGCTCTGATATAGTTCGAGGAAAGTGTTTGTAACAGGAAGGCGTGGTCGACCCCACAAAGTATATACTCCTATACATTCATGATTAGTATCAACAGCGGTCAATTTACTTAGTCATACCTGTTTGAACGTCCAGATCTCAGCTATTATATGTATTGTATAAACTAAGGCCTCAAATATTTGCCATTAAGTTTTCTGTATACAATAACTTTGGCAACTTTTTCCACTTTTTCCACAAGTGGGGTCTCTTGTGCACCGCACACCCTGCAAACACCCCGCTAAGGCCTGATAATTATAATTTTACTTGGGATATGCAAAATTTGTTTATGAACTGGTCGACCTTATTGCTGCTAGTTCTCTGAGGTGGGCCCTTAGCCTACAGTGACCTGTAAGTAGGCCTGCATGAATTCCCATGGGAATCTTTACCATGTGCTTATTCCGCTCAGGGAGTATCAGCCTAAAAGGGACATCGATTGATGTAGGCCAGGTGTCAGAACGTATTCCAATTCTATGATCTTTTTATACCCGGGTACTTTGTGCCTACCAAAAATGTATGTACCAGGCAGAAGGAGGCGTGGCAGACCCCACAGCATCCTGAATCAGCATCAACAGACGCGTTGATATAACCATGTCCGTCTGTCTGTCCTTATGAATATCTAGATATCGGAGACTATAAGAGCTATGACTACCAAAAAAAAATCTTTAAAAATGTCTTAGTTCTGCACGCAGATCGAGTTTATTTTAGATTTTGAGATAAAAACAAAATTTCAAATTTAATAGAGTATAGTTCATTTTTTGTAAACACAAAAATTATCAACCCCCAAATCATTTTAGAAAATTCAGTTGCGGTCGGATGATTAACAAAGAAGTTATTTAAGAAATAATATGTAGTAGACTAGAGGGTCGCTTGTAAGTGAAATTGAGATTAACACAAAGTTGTTAGACCTATGTCCCACATCCGTGAATCAAATTAAAACTGGAATCGATATAGTTACTGAATACATTTTGTTTAAATTTTATTGTATATAATTAAGTTTTGGTCAAATTTTATTCTATGAAATTATGTTTTGGTCAAATTTGTATCTACTTTTTTGCAACGATGCACTTTTTACTTGTTGATATTATTATTCTTGTTTCTCCCTGTATATAAGCTGGGTAATCGACTTTTTCGACATATGATACTTTCGCAAAAATGCGAAGATACATATATTCTTCAGCATCAACAGCCGAGCCATGTATAGCCACGGACAGACCCGTTTAAAAACCTAGTCCTAGATCAGCCGCCTAATCTCCATGCTGATGTTGTTGCTAGAGTTGACGGCAGTGCCAAAGTATATGAAGTCCTTGACAACATCGAAAGTATAGCGGCCCGCATTTACTTGGGATCCTAGTCGCTAGGATTCTTTGCAACTGAACAGCATATACTTTCTTTTACCCTCACAATGATGTCGATATCATCGGCGTATGCAAGGAGCTGAACACTTTTATACAAAAATAGTGTCATTTCGATGATCTTCAGCATGTTCTTCAGCATTCATCACCAGATTAAAGAGATCGCACGATAGAGGGTCGCCTGAAACCTCGAACGGTATTGAAAGGCTCGAAGAAGTTCTTTCCAACCATGACGGAGCTTATAGTGCTACTTAACGTCAGTCAGCATAGCCGAATCAGTTTCGCAGGAATACCGAACCCAGACATGGTGGCAAATAGGCGACCCCTTATCGGGCTATCGAATGCAGATTTATAGTCAACGAAGAGATGGTGTGTGTCGTGGGTCTTCTCCAGGATTTGGCGTAATGCAAAGATCTCGTCTATGGTGAACTTGCCAAGTCTATAGCCGTACTGATAAGGTCCAATCAGTATGTTAACATACGGCTTTAGTCTTTCGCAAATTGCGCTACCCCGATAATTAGTACAAATCGTCGGATCACCCTTCTTTACTACAGGACAAAGGACGCTGAGATTCCAATCGTTGGGCACGCTTTCCTCTAGCCATATTTTGTCTCTGTGGGAAACCTCTTCTATTACCGGCAGTTATTATACAGTTTACGATTGTGGCCAATACTTGTCTGAATCTCAGAAAGAACTCAATTCATGAAATCGTCGCACTTCCAGTGCCTATTCTCTCGTGGGATACCTTGAAAGGGTCATTAGACGTTTTGTTGATACAAATAATATGATTCAAGTTTTTGAAATGATTTTTGATTATGATTCTATTGCAAACATTAGTTTAGTTTCCATAGGTATAGGTATACGTATAAGAGTAAGTATAGACTAAGTCGTCATCTGTGCTTAACAGTCGGTGTCGTACCAGGCAGCCAAGTTATTGTTGTCATTGGGTGGTGTCGGCATGGCATCCAAGTCGAAGTTCATGGCGGCTGCGTCGATCTCGCCAACGTCCATGTCCATTGAGTAGGGCGATGTGGGTGCCCCGCCCGGTGTCATTGTGTTGTTAGCTGTAGCACCGGCACCACCGCCTACTGGACTGCTGATCTCGAGACCTTGCATGGAATCTATTGGTAGAGTATCATATCCTGGCAAATGACAAACAAAATGAAGCACATTAGCCAAAGCGTCAAACTAAATTTAGGGAATGTATATTGTATAGTTATACCTATTACAGATATCTAAAACATGTGCAAGCAATAAATTATCCAGTACATGCATTCAAATAGTATACTATATCATATTTGGTATGGATGTAAATTTCTATTACATTTGTAGCAATTTGCGCACAGTTGTTACCGATCGCATTATAATGTTTGGGAAATCATTTGCTAACGAATAATACATTGTAACAGAACGCAAAAAAAATACTATACTCAATAATAAAAAGAAACGGAGTAAAACAAAACTAGGGATATATATGATCTTTGAGTATTTTGTTCAAAGCTAAATTCGTATGATAATTATCATGAAATTAGGTAGGGGAGTGTTGGCTGGTTGAAATTATCGTAAGGAGAAATGTGATGTACCAGAACATACAAATATTTTAAATCATGTCAAGTACCATATTCTTATTTAAAAGAATTTTCTTTCTTTTGAATACGTTGACCAATAAATAGATTATGTAGAAGATATAAAGATTGTTATAATTAAAACACACTACATGCACGGATTACCTTGCAATGAGTTTGTGTGGAGTGGGCAAAGATAAAACGATCGAGTCGAGCAAAGCTACCTAGAGGAACTTCGCGTTAGGTATCGTTACGTACCAATTAATTGTGTGAAGCAATGAGATTGTGGGGTTTTTATGAGTGTGGTGAACTCACAACTACATAGGGTACAGAGATGGTTAAGGTTTAATTTTAATAAAAATATCGCTTTTATCATCCTTCTTTATCTGAAACAGTTTTTTTGCAGACATTTATATACTAACATGATTGGGTAGTTAGGGGCACATACTTATTGGTAAGAGAAAAGGCTGTGCAATTTGTAGATCCTTAAAGTCGTAGAGAGGTGGCCGAGCATACATACCTTGCTGGTGGAATGCGCGACCTCCGTGTGAACTGTGCACACTCGGCGGACCTTGTCCGTAAAGGCCCTCATATGCTTCATCGGGTCCAAGCATATCCTGTGATCATATCGTGTTTGTGATCGTGTTATCAATTCGAGTGAGTGTGTTGGTGTAGGTGTGTTTGTGTGTTATTGAATAGTGGGTTGATCGGTATTATGTGATTTCATTTTGGATGGATCAGAAGTGAAAAGTTGTTAGGATAGAAGACACATAGACACAGAACACGAGTTGTTGTGTTGCGTGTTAATAGAGGGGATTCGCAGTGGGATGTGGTTGTTGTGGTGGTTGGCGGTGGTTGTGGTTGTAGGTGATGGTGTTATGTGTAGATATATGCATGATGCGTCGATGTTTGTTGTTGTTGGTGTTGTTGTTGTGGTTGAATGATACATTTCGGTGTTTGATGTTTGGTTTGTTTGATTTTGATTTTGCACACAAAGAAAACATAATGAAAGAAAAAGAAACGAAATAAATCAAAATATAAATTAATTACAAAATCAAAGCTAATCGTTAATTCATAAACAACATTAAACAAAACGAAAGTACATAAATTTTTAAATTATTCGTACAGGGCAACAATTTGTTTAATAACAAGAATAAGGACTAGAGATTAAAGTAATTGCAGTTCGAATTATACTCGTCTTTCGCCTACGGCCAAATGCTTCAATTGCTACTTAAACTATCATTAAACTGGGCCGATTTCCGAGGCGAACTTATATGAATCGATAAGTGGAATGTGAATAAGGAAAACAAGTTCACAATTTCGAGATACGGTATTTACATAACTGAAGACTTAGATAGATAGATAGTTCATATATGGTACTCGTATTGCTACAAATTGAATGTACAAACTCGAGGAGGAAGAGGGCAAGTCAATCTATCCACCACACAAAGTGATGCTACGCACCTGTAAGTCCGGACCCATGCCTAGGTCGGCGTTGGCCCAGATGTTGTTCTCCTCGCGCAACAGCGAGTTGGTCAGCTCGATGGAGAGCCGCTTCTTGTAGTCCTGCGGCTTGTCCTCGCTCATGCGGAACAGCACAGCAGCTGCGTAAGTGGCCACGCCCTCGTTGCGCGAGTGCAGCAAATCGGTAAGGGGCCCAGTAGCCCCCTCCTGTTCGATAATCTCTGCGCCCTCCTTGTCGGCAGCCAGTTCGCAGAGCACCCCGGCTGCGACGCGCTATAAGAAATTGGGAGACAAGTTAGTAAAATCCTCAACAACACCTTTCATCACAATGCAACCTCTTCACATACCTGAATGTTCTCGATTTCGTTGAAGAGCAAACGCACAAAGATCGGAATAACCGACTGCTGGCGGATGAGAGCGCGATTGTGTGACTCTCTAGCAAGGATGTGCAAGGCGCCGACAGTGCCTTCCACGATCTCCTCCATTCGCACTCCGTCGGCGTACGCCGAGGGTTGCTGTGACCCAGTAGTGGCAATAGATGAGCGTTGCTACAAGAAAAATTAGTTATTTCAACTGCGTATCTCGCACCCCTCGAGGAGGTAGGTACTCGCTACTTACGCGCTCTGTGTCCTGGAATGCGCGCATCAGAAGACGCACCAGATGGTGTATGGCACCGTGCTCACGCAGCGGTGCATGATTGGCCGGGCAAAGGGCCAGATTGCGAATGAGTCCAATGACGGCCTTAATCAGAGGCCAGCGAGATGGTGGATGCAAGAGCTTTACAATCACGGAGAGGCCGTAATTGAGACGCACCGCATTCTGGGCCAGCTCGGAATCAACGTGGCGCGAAGTGAGGTGTCGAAGGGCGCACACCGCTGGCTCGGTGATCTCCTCGCGATCGCCGGCATTAATGATGGTACGAACGAGGGCATCCACGCCGCCCACTTGGCAAACAGTCGCCTTGTTGCGCTGATTGTTGCATGTCAAATTCGAGAGTATGCCGGCGGCACAGGTGACCACGTTGACATCTGTTGAGGCCAGAACCTGGACCAATGACTGCAGCAGCGCCTCTAGACCTTCCACCTTGGTGGCTGCGTCTGACAGATTGCGCAGAGTCCAGAGGCAGTTCTGCACCAGACGCGGCGACATGTTGCCCAAGTGCATGGCCAGAGCCTGCATGCCTCCAGCATCGACAATCGCCGGCTTATTGCTGGAGCATACTGAGAGAACCTTTAGCACACGCGATGTGGTCCATAAGAGCTTCTCGTAGTCGTATGAGCGCATGATGCGCACCAACTCGTTAGGCCCGCCCGAGGCCAGAATGATGAGCTTGCTCTCTTGATTGCCGTAGGCCAGTATCTGCAGGCAATCGGTAACAATGGCCAAGAACTTCACATTGTTGCGCTGCAGCAGAGTCACCATCTTCTGCAGGCCCCCGGCCAGACGCACGGCCATCTTAGAGCCATCCTGGTGCAGCAACAGGTTATGCAGCGTGGTGATCGCGTAAAAAAGCACGCTCTCGACTGGCGAAGAGAGCAGCTTCACCAGAGCCGGGATTCCACCGCTCTTGAAGATGGCCAACAGGCCCTGGCGATGGTGGGATAAGTTGTGCAGCGTACCCACGGCGGCCTTGGTACTCTCCAGATCGTTGCTGTTGGAAATGGCGCGCACCAACGCGGCGACCATCTGAGGGCTGTTCATGATAGCATGGCGCGAGGCCTCCTTCTTCGACAGCTGGTGCACCATCATAGCTGCCTGCGAGACGACTACCTGGTCCTCGTCGTTAAGCAGTTTGATCAGCTCCGGTATAGCCCGTGTGGCCAACTCAGCGTCGTCCTGGTAGTTGATCAAGTTGACCACCGCATGCTTCAGCATCTGCGACGGCTCTGACAGACGCTGCACAGCGGTTGGCTGCCCTGGATCAAATTGTGTTGATGGTATCTCGATACCTTCCTCCAAAGTCTCTGGGAACATGGCAGCGCGCACACGCTGTGATCGGGTCTGGCTCAGCTGTTGGTTCATGTCGTCCACCTGATCCTGTGTAAAGTTCTGCGGAAACCCGGTGTCCAAGTCGAACATCAGCGGATCACCCTCCATTTCATCATCCTCCTTGCCCGACAGCGACGGCACCTGAGTAACCGCGCCCGAGTGAATGCCGGAGTCGCCCAAATACGAGTTCTGCTGCCACATCAGCGTCTGCTCTTTGGTCGACACCATAGGTGGCAAATCCGGCGGATTATACTGATTGTTATGGGACACTGCAAACAACAGATACTCAAATTGAAATCAAAGTAGGCCAAAAACATAGAAATTGCCTTTGTGGCCGATGGAATTGCGATACCTTTTCCAGCTTAACTCATTCGCTGATTATTTCTTCTACAAGTAACATCGAAAATTCTTGTTGATCGACTGTTATTTGAGAGAGTAAAGAGAGCTTAGCTCTAACATTTTACAGTGCTAACATTGAAAGCCGGAGTTGCCACTTATTTTTTTGATGGAGTTCTTTTTAAACTCAATACTCGTACTTGTTGTACTTGGTTAAAAAAACAGACTCGAATGCGACATTTGAAATGCGGCACGGCGACAGCAAAGTGACAGCAAGAAGAGAAAAGGACCCAGATACAGAAACAAAAACTGAAATATGAACGTGACAGATTGGACGCTGCAGGACATATTTGCATATAAAGAACACTGTTACGTCTCTAGGTACATGGATGTCTGTCGTTGAGTCTCAACAAGCAATCAAAGCCAAAAAGAAACACCGAGTGCAGCCTGGACTTCCTGACGGAGGGTGACTCCCAACAGTGTATGGATGAGACTGTGCGTGTGTGTGCAGAGAATAAAGCTCCAAATGCGCTGGGCGTTTTGTTTGCCACTTTGCTTTAATTATGCTTCCTCAGCGATTCGCTTTGTCCTTTGCCGTTGCCTTTGATTTTCTCTGATTATGCTCTGCGGCAACTGCCAACTGCCCGTCGGCAAAGCAGTTGTTCAAGTGCGTCGCGTGTTTTATTTCCCTGATCGATTAACGCATCTTGTGCCTTATTCTCAGGCGGATTAAACACCCCAAAGACGACGAGACACCACTGCGGCGCTCTAATTAAATTTTGAGTAAAATATGAGAAACGTGTGCCGGCAGTTGAAATAGCAAGAGCGATTGCACTAAAAGTGTGTGCGCGAGGGAGATGGGACACGCCCTCAATCAACGGATTGAAGTGAGGCAGCAACAACAACAATGCACACTCTGCACAGCTAGCAGAAATAAGGAAAAGCAAGGGACGAGAGGAGAACAAAATGAACAAATCGCAGTCGCGGGGATGGACTGAAAGCACTGTGGCAGATGAAGGACCAGAAGGAGATGTAGAAGGAGATGCATTTCAGCTAAAAGCAGATAAAAGAACACAAACAACCGAACCACAGTGTAATCGATTGATATTACAGCAACTGCGCCGTTCTCTCTCTCTCTCTCTTATCCGAATAATCGTTTGTAAATGCGCATTGAAGCGCATTACGGCCATAAAACCCCTATCGATCCCTCTCTTCCAAATACTGCAGTGCATTTGAGAAACGAGAGGGAAAATACAAATGTACAAATGTTAAAGACGTCCTTAAGTAGGTTTACCCGGAATAACCTAAACATTTACTTACTTGTCCGATTTTGTGCTGGCATGTAACTCATCTTGGTGATTTAGGCGCTTTACACCACACCTGAAATATAAAAAATACAAGTTTAACAGTTGAAAACGATTATCTATCTATATGTTGTTTGATTTCCTTTTATTTCCCTTCTAATTTAGCATCTAATAACAATTGAACACCAATCTGCCTACGTACATTGTACAACTATGTTTTTTCTCTGTGTTCATTAACATTGACACTGTTAACACAGTTGAAATCCACCGTGAATAACTAGTGTTTGGTTTGAAAGGGAAGAGACAAAGTGAGATGAGAGGTACTCCCTCTTTGCTCATTCCGATAGCAGGTAACCCGAGTGAGTGTGTAGTATGTACACACACACACACCGAGACATGTATTGTATTTCCGTTCCAAGCCGTCACAGTGGAAACAAACTATGTTGAGGTGCACACTTAAGATACTTTGCATATGTAATTTCTATAGTTTCTCGTAGTTCCTTGCAGCAATCTACACACACCTGAAGTAATTTAAGTCACGGAAGTGAACCGAACGTTGTTTTAATGTAACTTTTTTAGCTTTTTGTTGGTATGAATCTGGGGCACAGTAAAATAAAAAGAATTATAATTTAGTTTCCCTGTTCGCGGGCCTTGCACTGGTTCTTGGCAGACGCAGCCGAAGAGCGACGACAACCAGCTCCGAACAAAATAGACAAGTGACTGGCAATCGACGAGAACGAAGCCGTGCGGCCCCGTTGCACGTTCATACATACATATGTGCATACATACACACCACACATACACATTTCAATACGTACTGCAGCTCGTGAGAGAGAGCGAGAAAGATAGAGTACTGAAGTACACAGAAACTCCAATGCAGCTCGTCAGCGTTGCCAGATGGTACGGTAATAAATGCCATAGAACTGAATTTAAATTAAAATGTTTTATTTCTTTCATGATAATATAATAGTATAGACTGCGATGCATATTATATGTGACGTGGTAAACCGACATATGTATGTCCATACACTAACTTATTTATACATACATATAGATGTATGTATGTACATATGTTCATTTATGTGTATGTACATATGTACATATGTGATGCGTAAAAAAATATGTTTCAATCATAATTAAAAAGAATGTTGTAAAAGAAAAATATTGGTTATTACTTTAGATTGTATTAAAGTTACACCACTAAGTTATCGATGTTGTTTATGTTTATAACAAATTGAATAGCATTCAAAAAAAGAGCACACACAGAGTCATACATACATACATACAAGAGTACAAGAAATACAATGTTTGTATCACCACACCCCCCGCTACTTGGTTTGTACCTTTTGCTTATGCTCTAGAAACTTTCCATTCCTTCGTTATTGTTGGAATTCTTGTATAATATACTACAAATGCAAGTGTACTTTAACGCTTCCACTACTTACCGTGTCGATAATGATTTATACTGCTTTACAGCAGGTTTTATTTGATTTCACACACTAACCACACGAATTCAACAACAAATTTTCCAGCGAAAACTAAGTACGTGTGTATGTGTCGAAGACCTGCAACATTTCGATGCCATCTTTATCGATACCGATTATTTGTCAATGAGTATTCTTTACAAATAGTGGAAACATTATAATCACTAAGCATCGACCATTGTCATAATGAATAATTATATCCAGAAAAAACCAATGTGTACTTTTAATATAATTTATTTAGTTTTCTTTTTCATTTATTTTGTAAAATAATATAAAAAATTGTGCATATGGATATACAATATTAGGGATGGTATAATGGAAGTATCGATAAATAAATTTGTTGGGTGACAAATGGCGCAACTTTGATTTCCAAACCCTCTTCTGGTTCAATTCAATAAATTCGTGATTAGAAACGAGCATGTTACGGACTGCTTTTTGACGGTAGGGCCGCGCCAGCTAGCTCAGCAGCACTTGGGGGGTTTTTCCTCCAGCCCTGCAGTCCGCACCAAAATATCGATACTCATCGGTATTTACACAAAAGACGCATCACTGACTAAAGGTAAACAAACTAAAATGCACATAAAATACATATTTAACATATTTAAACACATTTTATTTTGTTTACAGGGACAATAACTACTCTACGGGGGACAAACAAACAACAACAACATCCATTGGTGACAGCCAAGTCACCGCGCACCCACCCAACCATGTGATGCTCCTGCTCTGGTGTTTCGGAGCATCACCCAAGTCGGCGAGCCCGTTCCTGCCAAGTAAGGCCGCCCCATCTCCCCTAGAAAAGGTAACTAGCAAATCATTCCTCGTTTATATACTATCCATTTATTTACAGTATCCTAATCCTAACATATTTGCCTACCCACGTGGACCTAACATTCAAAAGACAAAACTATCGCAAACTCTTAAAAGTACTAACAATTTATATATCTGAAGAATTAAAAGTAATGGGTCATATTTGGGTATTTTTCAGGTCATGCGTGGATTTGACGATGGACTATGCCGCCATGCAGGGGAAAATATAAGCCTGCGGCAGCCTAGATGGACGTGCTGCTACAGATGTGGTTGCTGCTGCTGCAGATCTGGCTTTAAGGCCAAGATGCCGGATTATCTGCGTGCTGCTCGCGCTGCAGATTCGCCTGCGGCGAATGTGTGTCCTGCCCAGGAGGTGCACTAGGCTCTGGCGGACCGGTAAAAAGAATACGGCTGCTGGCGTGGCACCAGTCAACCGTGGTACGGGAATCGTTGCCGTCTAGTCAGGCTTGGCGGGACAATATGGACCCTGGCAGATCCCTACATGGACCGGACTCACCAGAGTAGGTATTGTTTGCGTTTTATTGTTTGCAGATTCTATCTGCGCCGACCGCTCGCTCAACTTCTACTCAGGAGTCGGCCGCCCTTGAGAGAGATGCTGGCGGTCATATGCCTGGGCATTCGGGCATCTGCCGACGGTTCAAACGGCGCTTGCCTGCAACGGGAACCTTGGGTCAGCGACCGATCTGGCTGTTAACAGACCCAAGGCCTCGCTTAGGCTCGCACTGCTTGCTCCGTTAGCAGATGTTGCTCATACCAGGGCAGCTGTGTTAATCGATATATGTCTATCGACGCTCGAAATGAACACAGCCGATTCGCAGAATGCAACAGCACCCAAGATTTCGAACGGCGTAATAGATCCTGCGAAGCGAAGAAATCATTGGGGCATTCTCCATGTGGGCTGTGGTATTGTTTCAGCCGGCACATATCTCGGAAGCAGTCCGAAAGGCGCCAAACGCGGGGCCCACGTTCTCAACACTGGGTTAAACCGAGTGTCTGCTTTCTTGGTGAGTACATAATGTGCGTCGTTGTTCACTTGTTAACCATTTCTTTCTATTGCAGGGTCGGCAATTGTCTTTCTTTGAAGTCAGTGATGCTTCATGCGCGTATGTCTTTAGCGTGATATACGCCAAGTCGTCGCCTTTGCACGCCTTCGAGCTGCTGCTGTTGTTCCGGAGACAGTTCCCACCTCTCGGGGTCGAATTTGTGCTCGTCAGCTGCGTATTCAGCGTAGTGCTCCATGTCCTGGGCCTGGAGGTCTGCGACGTCTTTCTTTTGGCCTTCTGCTGCCTCTCGTCCGGTAATTTCGGGTGCTAGCTCGAAGATTCGCCAGAAATCGACTCCCAGGTAAGCTTTCTGCTCCAGATATGGGCACATGTAAAAGTTGATCTTCCTAATTTTGCCTAAATATTCTACAGCCAACTCAGCTCGGCCAATTATGGACCGATCCTCTCCGGCGGCAGTGCGTACTTTTGAGAAGTACCTGGTCATTGGCACGTCGATGCTGTTCAACAGCTCCCTGCAACCACGACCCAGTAGGCTGACGGATGCTCCAGTGTCGAGCAATCCAAGGACCCGCTCACCACTTATTATCAATTCAGCGAATGGTCTGGGGTCGTTCGCCTGGTTGCGTACGACTGCGGCCGTAACTTCCCTGCGCTTCGTCCGTCGTTGCCGGAAGCGCCATCTCGCCCTTTGTATCTTGCGAGATACGAGCCGCATGCCTGCCTATTGATGTTGGCTGAATATTCTGCTTCTGGCTTCCAGGTACCTTCGCATCCGCTCCTCCAATGGTATTATTGTAGTTATCTTCCTATATGTATCCTTATTAACTATTATTTTCCTTATATTTAAAGGATCCTTAAGAATTAACGAGGGATTTTGTTCATTGGATTCTTCTACGGGTGTGACACTCCCGTTCTGGCCACACCCGGGCGTCCGTTTCCCGCGCAGTTTGGACATTTCGGCGTCACCGTCCCTGGCTTGCCGCATCGGTAACAAAACAGCTGTCGTGTAGCCGATTCGCAGTCCCGGAACATGTGACCAGTCACGCCACAATTCCAGCACACCGGCCTATCTGGAGCCTTCGGCTGCCATTTGCGCAGCTCTTCCACGTCCTGGATTGGTGTCACTTCCGCGTCTTCGATCATCACCTCGTGGACACGCGGCCTGAAATTGGCGGGAGGCGCTGGCTGTTGCGCATAAGGAGTCCGTCCTCGACTCCCGAAACTGCTTTCCACTTCCTCTGGCTCATCTCGTAGCTCATCCACGGTAAATATGTCCATTGCATAGACATAGCGTGCAACACTCTCCTTGAGACCCTTTTTTATAATTTTGACTAGGTGTCTCTCCGCCAGGGGCTTGCTGAGTCTCGACGCTAGTCTCCGCATGTGGTGGATGTAGTCCTCTACGTTCTCGCCAGCCTGCTGTCCCGTTGCAGGAGTTCGTGCATTCGATCATGCTCTGTTTGGTGGCTGCGGAATCGGTCAAGCAGAGCCTGACGCAGTTGTATCCAGCTGGTGATCGTTGAGTGCCTGACATGGATCCAGTACCACTCTCTTGCCCTCCCGGTAAGCAGAACATGGAAAGTGCGCAGAAAAGTGCGTTGAAGGATTGCCGGTAAGTGTGTGTCGCTGTTGCTACTGCCACATTAACTGCGGATTTCACAACACTGTCCAAATTCTCTTTCAGCGCTTCTGGCTGTTTCCCGGATGATTCTGGATCTACACCTCCTTTGGTGTCTGTCGATAGCTCCACATGAAGTTGGCTCTGGATTTTTGCAATCCTGTTTGGTGTCCGGAGGAGTCCCCCAATTCCCAACGACATCTGAGGACCGACTGCACCGTCTCCATCAGAGGCCCATGTCGATTCCTGCGCCTCTGGTAGTGGCCCCCTCGACCGCAGGTAATGCCCACCAACATCTTTTTCTTCACTCATTTTTAATAGAATTTACTTTTTTATAGGGTATACTCGACAGAGGCGAAGTGTTTAAGAATTTAAATATTATGTGCATGTAATTTGATAATTATACTGTTGAATTATTTTGTTAATAATTGTGTGTGTGTGCAAGCGCGAATTTAAATAATGTTAATTAAATTTTAAAAATAGTTTCCTAAATGTAAATGGTATATATGTATATATGGCGATTTGCAAATATAAATGTAAATTAAATAAATATGTATTAATTAATAATATAGGAAATACAATAAATAAATGTAAATATATGTAAATGAATAGGAAATAATTAAATATATATTTAAATGTTTGAATATATTGACATGCAAATATGTATATATAAATAAATAAATAATGTCGACGGACTTCTTTTAAATGTTCAATGTAATGTAAGGGAGATGAAACGACTAGTGCCGGTGGACTCGCAATCCGACTCCGCGCTTATGGTAGTTGTTGTGTAAACAAACAAAACACACTGCCGTTCGTCAACTGGTCAAACTGTCACGCAAGTTGACAGTTGCCAGTTAAGGACGCGGCTGGTGTTCGATCGGACCTGCTTTCCACATTGGCCGAACTGAAGGAACTGGACTCCCAGCGAAGGCAGGCGATCTACAACGTTAAATCCAAAAAAATACTAACGCTACAGTCAGGTGCTGACTGTATAAGGCCATGGATTATCATATTATACCGTAATAAAAATTTTAACGGTATGGAATCGTCGCCCGAATATTATTAGAATAAAATAAATAAAATAAAATAATAAATAATTTATTAATGAAAATTCGCACCCGCCTCAACCGGGAGTTGAACACACGCACCCCTCTCACAGCCGTCCGCCACTCTAACCACTCGGCCATTGCCTCACTTGTCAACTAATTTTGATACCATACAATGCAAATAAAAAGTTTAAAATGCTGTGTGTCTGACGCTAGATTTGAACTTCGGTATGCTTGCGTAAATTAGGTCTGCTGAAGTATACATGTAACGCCCGTGGTAAAGTATTTGTCATGCAAGATATACAACTTTGGTTGTTGAGCTAATATTGTAGTTTTTAAATAGTTATTACTGATTTACGGAGGCGGGAAGGGGCGTGTCCAAATGTTAAAAAAACTTTGAGACACTGCAGTATATACGTATGTTGTCGCAAAATTTGATGACTCTAGCTCTTATAGTTTCTGAGATCCAGGTGTTCATACAGACGGACAGACGGACAGACAGACATGGCTCAATCGACTCGGCTACTGATACTGATTCAGAATATATATATAGTTTATGGGGTCGGAGATGCCTCCTTCTGCCTGTTACGCACATTTCTGTTCCGACAAACACAATAGACCATGCATTTTTTTAAAATCCATGGCCTAACGAGAAGAAACGGTCACATTTGCATGCAACACATTCGGATATTGGACATGGCCCAGGGCAAGTCCGCGGCACAGTGTTTTCACCACCACTGGTAGAACACGACTCGCGGCCTGCCTGGCAACATGCCTCAACATCCAAATATCTCCACTTACTGATGTTTCTCAGTCCACAACTCCCTGCGCAAACGTGAATATGAACATTCAACGTGCCGCAGTTTGTTATAAGCTGAGTCACATCAGCAAAGCTACAGCGAGGCGTCTAAATACCGCTGACTATCGATTTTAGCAAAGATTTCGTCACAGAATTAACTGGCCTACATCTTTGCTCCTTTTTGAGTTGGGCGCCATTATGTTACGGACTGCTTTTTGACGGTAGGGCCGCGCCAGCTAGCTCAGCAGCACTTGGGGAGGGGTTTTTCCTCCAGCCTTGCAATCCGCACCAAAATATCGATACTCATCGGTATTTACACAAAAGACGCATCACTGACAAAAGGTAAACAAACTAAAATGCACATAAAATACATATTTAACATATTTAAACACATTTTATTTTGTTTACAGGCACAATAACTACTCTACGGGGGACAAACAAACAACAACAACATCCATTGGTGACAGCCAAGTCACCGCGCACCCACCCAACCATGTGATGCTCCTGCTCTGGTGTTTCGGAGCATCACCCAAGTCGGCGAGCCCGTTCCTGCCAAGTAAGGCCGCCCCATCTCCCCTAGAAAAGGTAACTAGCAAATCATTCCTCGTTTATATACTATCCATTTATTTACAGTATCCTAATCCTAACATATTTGCCTACCCACGTGGACCTAACATTCAAAAGACAAAACTATCGCAAACTCTTAAAAGTAGTAACAATTTATATATCTGAAGAATTAAAAGTAATGGGTCATATTTGGGTATTTTTCAGGTCATGCGTGGATTTGACGATGGACTATGCCGCCATGCAGGGGAAAATATAAGCCTGCGGCAGCCTAGATGGACGTGCTGCTACAGATGTGGTTGCTGCTGCTGCAGATCTGGCTTTAAGGCCAAGATGCCGGATTATCTGCGTGCTGCTCGCGCTGCAGATTCGCCTGCGGCGAATGTGTGTCCTGCCCAGGAGGTGCACTAGGCTCTGGCGGACCGGTAAAAGAATACGGCTGCTGGCGTGGCACCAGTCAACCGTGGTACGGGAATCGTTGCCGTCTAGTCAGGCTTGGCGGGACAATATGGACCCTGGCAGATCCCTACATGGACCGGACTCACCAGAGTAGGTATTGTTTGCGTTTTATTGTTTGCAGATTCTATCTGCGCCGACCGCTCGCTCAACTTCTACTCAGGAGTCGGCCGCCCTTGAGAGAGATGCTGGCGGTCATATGCCTGGGCATTCGGGCATCTGCCGACGGTTCAAACGGCGCTTGCCTGCAACGGGAACCTTGGGTCAGCGACCGATCTGGCTGTTAACAGACCCAAGGCCTCGCTTAGGCTCGCACTGCTTGCTCCGTTAGCAGATGTTGCTCATACCAGTGCAGCTGTGTTCATCGATATATGTCTATCGACGCTCGAAATGAACACAGTCGATTCGCAGAATGCAACAAGCATAAATAGTTACCTATAAAGTATGCCCAATTTAAAAACATGAATAGATTAAAAAATTGTGTTTAGTTTTTAATTCTATTTAAAACATTTGTTTAATATTCATATCGTTGACAACGTTGTGTCCTCATAGTCGTCATCATCTGTACTCAACAGTCGGTGTCGTACCAGGCAGCCAAGTTATTGTTGTCATTGGGTGGTGTCGGCATGGCATCCAAGTCGAAGTTCATGGCGGCTGCGTCGATCTCGCCAACGTCCATGTCCATCGAGTAGGGCGATGTTGGTGCCCCACCCGGTGGCATTGTGTTGTTACCTGCAGCAGCCCCAGCACCACCGCCTACAGGACTGCTGATCTCAAGGCCTTGCATGGAATCTATTGGTAGAGTATCATATCCTGTTAAATAAATAACAATTTGAGCCAATTATTAGTTGAAGAGCCACATTAATTGTTGGAACAAGTGATATAATTATATATTATTTTAGGTTTTATACAAACAGAAAATACACAATCCTGACAATGTCTTTCAGCACATGCATCCTAACTAACTTCATAGGTTAAGTACCATGCAAAACGTATCAAAAGTTTAAAAGAAACATAGTTCTTAAATAATATTGTATAAAAAATAATATGTATTTAAACAAAGAAATCTTTTGCAAAGTTTAAACTAATTTTTAAATACTTATGCAAGTACATTTGGGATGAATGGCTCTTCAATTTAGCTGAATTGAAAGTACAATTAGCTTTAAGAAATAGAATAGACAACAAATTCAAATTAATTTAAACAATTTTAGTTTCAGTTGTATTGTGTGTTCAAACTGAATGTTTAGTTTTGATAACAAAATTGGGTCGTAAGACACGATGATCGATTTCCCTTATATTAATTTAATTAAACCATGCAGATTTCCCGACAAACTGTTACCTTGCAACCAGGCTTTGGGGGAGCGTGATGACATGATGATATCGATCAATGGATGCATGTTCCGATAACACAGAGATAGAGGAACTTTAGGGGATAACAGAACTACAGTAGCTATGCAGGGGGTTAAGGTTTAGTTTTAATCGATTTGTGGCTCTTCTTCTTGAGCTTAAACATAACTTATATGACAATTAAGCAGTAACATGACGAGGAACTTAGGGGCACACACATAGTGGGGGTGTATGACTTTAGTAGTTGTTGATCCTTATAGTCGTATGTAGAAAAGGCAGCGAGCATACATACCTTGCTGGTGGAATGCGCGACCTCCGTGTGAACTGTGCACACTTGACGGACCTTGTCCGTAAAGGCCCTCATATGCTTCATCGGGTCCAAGCATATCCTGTGATCGTATCGTGTTTGTGATCGTGTTATCAATTCGAGTGAGTGTGCGTGTGTTGGTGTAGGTGTGTTTGTGTGTGATTGAATAGTGGGTTGATCGGTATTATGTGATTTCATTTTGGATGGAAAAGTTGTTAGGATAGAAGACACACAGACACAGAACACGTTGTTGTGTTGCGTGTTAATAGAGGGGATTCGCAGTGGGATGTGGTTGTTGTGGTGGTTGGCGGTGGTTGTGGTTGTAGGTGATGGTGTTATGTGTAGATATATGCATGATGCGTCGATGTTTGTTGTTGTTGGTGTTGTTGTTGTGGTTGAATGATACATTTCGGTGTTTGATGTTTGGTTTGTTTGATTTTGATTTTGCACACAAAGAAAACATAATGAAAGAAAAAGAAACGAAATAAATCAAAATATAAATTAATTACAAAATCAAAGCTAATCGTTAATTCATAAACAACATTAAACAAAACGAAAGTACATAAATTTTTAAATTATTCGTACAGGGCAACAATTTGTTTAATAACAAGAATAAGGACTAGAGATTAAAGTAATTGCAGTTCGAATTATACTCGTCTTTCGCCTACGGCCAAATGCTTCAATTGCTACTTAAACTATCATTAAACTGGGCCGATTTCCGAGGCGAACTTATATGAATCGATAAGTGGAATGTGAATAAGGAAAACAAGTTCACAATTTCGAGATACGGTATTTACATAACTGAAGACTTAGATAGATAGATAGTTCATATATGGTACTCGTATTGCTACAAATTGAATGTACAAACTCGAGGAGGAAGAGGGCAAGTCAATCTATCCACCACACAAAGTGATGCTACGCACCTGTAAGTCCGGACCCATGCCTAGGTCGGCGTTGGCCCAGATGTTGTTCTCCTCGCGCAACAGCGAGTTGGTCAGCTCGATGGAGAGCCGCTTCTTGTAGTCCTGCGGCTTGTCCTCGCTCATGCGGAACAGCACAGCAGCTGCGTAAGTGGCCACGCCCTCGTTGCGCGAGTGCAGCAAATCGGTAAGGGGCCCAGTAGCCCCCTCCTGTTCGATAATCTCTGCGCCCTCCTTGTCGGCAGCCAGTTCGCAGAGCACCCCGGCTGCGACGCGCTATAAGAAATTGGGAGACAAGTTAGTAAAATCCTCAACAACACCTTTCATCACAATGCAACCTCTTCACATACCTGAATGTTCTCGATTTCGTTGAAGAGCAAACGCACAAAGATCGGAATAACCGACTGCTGGCGGATGAGAGCGCGATTGTGTGACTCTCTAGCAAGGATGTGCAAGGCGCCGACAGTGCCTTCCACGATCTCCTCCATTCGCACTCCGTCGGCGTACGCCGAGGGTTGCTGTGACCCAGTAGTGGCAATAGATGAGCGTTGCTACAAGAAAAATTAGTTATTTCAACTGCGTATCTCGCACCCCTCGAGGAGGTAGGTACTCGCTACTTACGCGCTCTGTGTCCTGGAATGCGCGCATCAGAAGACGCACCAGATGGTGTATGGCACCGTGCTCACGCAGCGGTGCATGATTGGCCGGGCAAAGGGCCAGATTGCGAATGAGTCCAATGACGGCCTTAATCAGAGGCCAGCGAGATGGTGGATGCAAGAGCTTTACAATCACGGAGAGGCCGTAATTGAGACGCACCGCATTCTGGGCCAGCTCGGAATCAACGTGGCGCGAAGTGAGGTGTCGAAGGGCGCACACCGCTGGCTCGGTGATCTCCTCGCGATCGCCGGCATTAATGATGGTACGAACGAGGGCATCCACGCCGCCCACTTGGCAAACAGTCGCCTTGTTGCGCTGATTGTTGCATGTCAAATTCGAGAGTATGCCGGCGGCACAGGTGACCACGTTGACATCTGTTGAGGCCAGAACCTGGACCAATGACTGCAGCAGCGCCTCTAGACCTTCCACCTTGGTGGCTGCGTCTGACAGATTGCGCAGAGTCCAGAGGCAGTTCTGCACCAGACGCGGCGACATGTTGCCCAAGTGCATGGCCAGAGCCTGCATGCCTCCAGCATCGACAATCGCCGGCTTATTGCTGGAGCATACTGAGAGAACCTTTAGCACACGCGATGTGGTCCATAAGAGCTTCTCGTAGTCGTATGAGCGCATGATGCGCACCAACTCGTTAGGCCCGCCCGAGGCCAGAATGATGAGCTTGCTCTCTTGATTGCCGTAGGCCAGTATCTGCAGGCAATCGGTAACAATGGCCAAGAACTTCACATTGTTGCGCTGCAGCAGAGTCACCATCTTCTGCAGGCCCCCGGCCAGACGCACGGCCATCTTAGAGCCATCCTGGTGCAGCAACAGGTTATGCAGCGTGGTGATCGCGTAAAAAGCACGCTCTCGACTGGCGAAGAGAGCAGCTTCACCAGAGCCGGGATTCCACCGCTCTTGAAGATGGCCAACAGGCCCTGGCGATGGTGGGATAAGTTGTGCAGCGTACCCACGGCGGCCTTGGTACTCTCCAGATCGTTGCTGTTGGAAATGGCGCGCACCAACGCGGCGACCATCTGAGGGCTGTTCATGATAGCATGGCGCGAGGCCTCCTTCTTCGACAGCTGGTGCACCATCATAGCTGCCTGCGAGACGACTACCTGGTCCTCGTCGTTAAGCAGTTTGATCAGCTCCGGTATAGCCCGTGTGGCCAACTCAGCGTCGTCCTGGTAGTTGATCAAGTTGACCACCGCATGCTTCAGCATCTGCGACGGCTCTGACAGACGCTGCACAGCGGTTGGCTGCCCTGGATCAAATTGTGTTGATGGTATCTCGATACCTTCCTCCAAAGTCTCTGGGAACATGGCAGCGCGCACACGCTGTGATCGGGTCTGGCTCAGCTGTTGGTTCATGTCGTCCACCTGATCCTGTGTAAAGTTCTGCGGAAACCCGGTGTCCAAGTCGAACATCAGCGGATCACCCTCCATTTCATCATCCTCCTTGCCCGACAGCGACGGCACCTGAGTAACCGCGCCCGAGTGAATGCCGGAGTCGCCCAAATACGAGTTCTGCTGCCACATCAGCGTCTGCTCTTTGGTCGACACCATAGGTGGCAAATCCGGCGGATTATACTGATTGTTATGGGACACTGCAAACAACAGATACTCAAATTGAAATCAAAGTAGGCCAAAAACATAGAAATTGCCTTTGTGGCCGATGGAATTGCGATACCTTTTCCAGCTTAACTCATTCGCTGATTATTTCTTCTACAAGTAACATCGAAAATTCTTGTTGATCGACTGTTATTTGAGAGAGTAAAGAGAGCTTAGCTCTAACATTTTACAGTGCTAACATTGAAAGCCGGAGTTGCCACTTATTTTTTTGATGGAGTTCTTTTTAAACTCAATACTCGTACTTGTTGTACTTGGTTAAAAAAACAGACTCGAATGCGACATTTGAAATGCGGCACGGCGACAGCAAAGTGACAGCAAGAAGAGAAAAGGACCCAGATACAGAAACAAAAACTGAAATATGAACGTGACAGATTGGACGCTGCAGGACATATTTGCATATAAAGAACACACATACACACTGTTACGTCTCTAGGTACATGGATGTCTGTCGTTGAGTCTCAACAAGCAATCAAAGCCAAAAAGAAACACCGAGTGCAGCCTGGACTTCCTGACGGAGGGTGACTCCCAACAGTGTATGGATGAGACTGTGCGTGTGTGTGCAGAGAATAAAGCTCCAAATGCGCTGGGCGTTTTGTTTGCCACTTTGCTTTAATTATGCTTCCTCAGCGATTCGCTTTGTCCTTTGCCGTTGCCTTTGATTTTCTCTGATTATGCTCTGCGGCAACTGCCAACTGCCCGTCGGCAAAGCAGTTGTTCAAGTGCGTCGCGTGTTTTATTTCCCTGATCGATTAACGCATCTTGTGCCTTATTCTCAGGCGGATTAAACACCCCAAAGACGACGAGACACCACTGCGGCGCTCTAATTAAATTTTGAGTAAAATATGAGAAACGTGTGCCGGCAGTTGAAATAGCAAGAGCGATTGCACTAAAAGTGTGTGCGCGAGGGAGATGGGACACGCCCTCAATCAACGGATTGAAGTGAGGCAGCAACAACAACAATGCACACTCTGCACAGCTAGCAGAAATAAGGAAAAGCAAGGGACGAGAGGAGAACAAAATGAACAAATCGCAGTCGCGGGGATGGACTGAAAGCACTGTGGCAGATGAAGGACCAGAAGGAGATGCATTTCAGCTAAAAGCAGATAAAAGAACACAAACAACCGAACCACAGTGTAATCGATTGATATTACAGCAACTGCGCCGTTCTCTCTCTCTCTCTCTTATCCGAATAATCGTTTGTAAATGCGCATTGAAGCGCATTACGGCCATAAAACCCCTATCGATCCCTCTCTTCCAAATACTGCAGTGCATTTGAGAAACGAGAGGGAAAATACAAATGTACAAATGTTAAAGACGTCCTTAAGTAGGTTTACCCGGAATAACCTAAACATTTACTTACTTGTCCGATTTTGTGCTGGCATGTAACTCATCTTGGTGATTTAGGCGCTTTACACCACACCTGAAATATAAAAAATACAAGTTTAACAGTTGAAAACGATTATCTATCTATATGTTGTTTGATTTCCTTTTTATTTCCCTTCTAATTTAGCATCTAATAACAATTGAACACCAATCTGCCTACGTACATTGTACAACTATGTTTTTTCTCTGTGTTCATTAACATTGACACTGTTAAAGCAGTTCAAATCCACCGTGAATAACTAGTGTTTGATTTTAAAGGAAAGAGACAACGTGAGATGAGAGGTACTCCCTCTCTGCTCATTCCGATAGCAGGTAACCCGTGTGAGTGTGCAGTTTATACATATGTATGCACACATACACGCACACAAACAAGTATTTCCGTTTTGAGCCGCAGTACAAACAAACTGTTACGAGTTAGTTTGTCTGTACATATGCATGTATGTTTATACAAACACCTTAAGTTATTTAAATGAAGGAGGTAAACTGAGCGTTATTTTAATGTAGCTTCTTCACTAATTATCTTTGAATTTAGTGCACAGCAACAAATATTCAATAATTTCGTTTTCTCTTCACGGGGTTGGCACTGCTGCTTGACCCAAGCAGCGAACAACAACCAGTTCCGAACAAAACAGACAAGTGACTGGCGATGAGAGCAAAACCGTAGGGTACATACATATGTATGTATATACGCGTTCTCACGTACAGAAGAAAGAGCGAGAAGGATATTGAAGTGCACTGTGTACATGACAACTCCAATGTATCTCTTCAGCGTTTCCTGATGTTTCAATGTCAACAATAATAAATTTTTACATATATTTCCCGCAGAAACTAGGTTTTATATGCCGAACTAAAACATAGTATCTAAAATTTAACGTCATCTATGATTAATATATATAATATATTGGCTGTAAGTTACAATTTATATCTAAAATCTATTTGCGGTATTTATGTTTATGTACAAAACTTAAAGACAATACATTTATTTATCACAAAAAACAAACGGAACGGCAAAAAAAGGTTTCACATAACACTTGAGCATTTTGCGTTGTTTATGTTTATATTAAATTGACAACACATGTATTCATATGTACAAATACACACGCAGTTGCGCAGCCACACAATGTTTTCATTGTATGTATGTATGTGTGGCGTTACCACGCCCCCACTCTTGACCTGTACCGTTTGCCTTTCCGCCGTGTCTTACAGCTGAACTGTATTTCGTATTATCCTTTGCAAGCTCATCGCAATAATATTAATAACAACACTTTTCTCACTTACCGTATCAACTATAGTTTAATCTGCTTTACAGCAGCTTTAATTTATTTTAACACACCAAATGCACAAGCCTTACAACAAATTTTCCAGCGAAAACTAAGTGTGTGTGTGTGTATATGGAGAAGACCTGCAAGACATTCGATACTATCGCTCGATTAAATGTTGTTATCGTTTTGATGAGCAAGACTAACGATTTATTTGCTTATATATTCGATAGAATATTTTAACTGCATTTATTTTAAAATAATTCGGGGAGAGTGCAGTTTTTGGGGTGCCAAGATCTGTCGATTGCTCCTTATAGAACTCAACGAGATAGTTTGGGAGATAAAGCGTCCGATAAGTCCTAATATCCCATAGAAATTCTCAGCTGAAATGACCTGTGTGACCCGATTTCGCAAAGTAAAATCATTCATATTTTGATGTACGAAAGAGCTGTAAATCCGAGATTTTCCGATGTTGATAGTCTGATAATATCGATATTAAAAGATGCATTACCCTAAAATTATGATTATTCTAAATTTATATATATATAATATGTGGGCATGATACATATTTGAGCACAAAAAATTGCGGCACCTGTGTATCTTCCGGATCAAATAAGTTTTTTTTTTTTGTTTATTTAGTTTGCTTACAAAAACCGACATTGGTTAGGTTCATTGTGCATTTATGTTATAGTTAAATAGCTGTCTAAATAAATTCGATAAAACGAGAAATAATGCGTCGTTTTTTTCTTAGCTCTTCCAACTTGTTTGCTTATAAATCATCATAATCATATAAATTATATCATAGTTTTGGGCGATAGCACCTACAGTCACTGTGCACCGCAAACCCGTAAGCAGGCCTCCATCTCCTTAAAACTTCTTTCCTTTTTTCATTAATATACATATATTAAAGCAAATTCGTAATTTTTCTAATAATTAAAAATATACAACTAATTAAAGCATTATGTTGTTGGTTTTCGTAAGCAAAAAAAATAAATTCAAATACCAACTGTAAGTAAAAACAGTCAGACCATATGCATCACGATTTCAGCTGATAATTCGTAAGGGCAATCGGGACTTATTGGAGGATATATCTCCTAAACTTGGCCAAAACGAAAAACTTTTGCTTATTATTTTCGTCTTATCTCTAAGGATCAATCGTCGGATCTTGGCGCGCCGGAAACGGCAATCGTGCCCCGGAAATTGCAATCGTGCCGTAATGTCCCCTTACAAAATTAAAAAAATACTAACGCTACAGTCAGGTGCTGACTGTATAAGGCCATGGATTATCATATTATACCGTAATAAAAATTTTAACGGTATGGAATCGCCGCCCGAATATTACTAGAATAAAATAAATAAAAAATAAAATAATAAATAATTAATAAATGAAAATTCGCACCCGCCTCAACCGGGAGTTGAACACACGCACTCTCTCACAGCCGTCCGCCACTCTAACCCCTCGGCCATTGCCTCACTCCTTGGCCCATCGGCAAAGCTGCATTGTCAACCAATTTTGTTACCATACAATGCAAATAAAAAGTTTAAAATGCTGTGTGTCTGACGCTAGGTTTGAACTTCGGTATGCTTGCGTAAATTAGGTCTGCTTAAGTATAAATGTATGTTCAAAGTGAGTTTAATTCGTATCATATCTCACTTATTAATAGTCCGATTTAAATGAAATATTCACATAACACCCGTGGCAAAGTCATGTAAGATATACAACTTTGGTTGTTGAGCTAATATTGTAGTTTTTAAATAGTTATTACTGATTTACGGAGGCGGGAAGGGGCGTGTCCAAATTTTAAAAAAACTTTGAGACACTGCAATATATACGTATGTTGTCGCAAAATTTGATGACTCTAGCTCTTATACTTTCTGAGATCCAGGTGTTCATACAGACAGACAGACGGACAGACAGACATGGCTCAATCGACTCGGCTACTGATACTGATTCGGAATATATATAGTTTATGGGGTCGGAGATGCCTCCTTCTGCCTGTTACGCACAATTCTGTTCCGACAAACACAATAGTCCATGAATTTTTTTAAAATCCATGGCCTAATGAAAATAATTTTGAATGCATTTGCGATTGGTTTAAGAGAAGTTGGGATAAATGCCAGCCTGCCTGACTATTTTGAACAAACCAAACAATGTGTCCAGCTTCGAGCAAGGACATAGAGAATAAACAAAAAAAAAAACACTTCAAGCGGGGAATTCATACAACAGAATTTTTTTATACTGGGCGGTCGACACAAGTAACCTTGGCGTATGCTAGTTTATGTACTGGATGGTTCGGTTTTTTTCATGCCAGCCTTCTCAGCATCGCTAGCTTTTCTATTTTGTTGCACAAACTTTATGATCGAATCTCTATGACGGTCAATTCCAAAGAAACCGTAAATCTGTGCGAATCCAAAATATGCGATAACTGCGAAGACGGCCACGCTGACTGCAAAACAGCCGATGCAGGCAAAAACTAGCATAACGATGACTGTCAGCAGGGTGCCTGCAATGAAAATTATGTATTCAACAATTATAACGCATTAAAGGTTGTCGTAAGTTCCCTTACCTTCGAGAACTAGAATTCCCGTAAAGGTAATCAACATTGTTGTAATACCAATTACGAACATAATGAGCAGAGGAAGTAGGAAAACCAAGCAGGCGGCCAGAACGCAGATAGCCATATCCGGATGCTGCACGCACCACGTAGCAACAGCGTCGAGGAACTCACTTCCTCCGAGTTCGTACATGATCACCGACAAGGTGCGACGGCTCTGCATCCCTGCGTGATTCAAACGTTGCATTATCATACAATTAATACGAATATGTTTCGCTTACAAAACTTGTGCATGGCATGGAATAGAACAATCGCACATTGTTCAGCACTCAAGGACATCGTATTCGGATTCGGGTCCGCATCGGCATCGGGAACATTGCTGCCTTTAGCATGCTTTTCGTCACCCCTTTTGTCGGCATGGCAGTTTGATTTATTTGCATGTACCTGTCAATAAATCATTATAATAAATTAACATTTATGTCATTGGTAATTGGGCTAAGCTGCCGCTGTCAGGCCGCAACAAATGTCGCAAAAACATGAACTTTGACTTACTCTTACTTACTCGTTGTGTGTCTACCATTTTTTGTGTTTGGTGTATTTTGATTTCAATCAATATTCACAATTATGCTCATTTTACGATTTATTTTGAAATAATGTAGTTGATTCGTATAATTTAAATTAAAATTATGACGAAAACAGCGCATAAAATAAACATAAGTCCGAACAGGCTGCCAACTCATATCGAAGCAGAAGCGTTGCCACCTAACTGTGAATTGTTATTTGCCGGGAACACTTAAACTGGACTGGCAACTTCAATGAGTTTTGTTTTCGAAATTATTTATTATTTTTAAACAACAAACACGTAGCTAATGAAGTATAAACTGTAACCCGTTGAATGGAGGTCGCTCGGTAATTCGTCCTGCGATAATGTGCTCTCCGTGAATCGTCATGCGGCAACGTCGTTTCGGAGCATGAATGCAATTCAAGTAGCCGGATGCTTCACGACACTGCATCGGTATCCAGCCATACATCTGTGATTCTAGCAGCGGGTGATCCGAAGACAGCTTGTTGTTGTGCCTGTGGCGCTGAGCTGCCTGAGGTGCGTGTTGCTCGGATTTGGCATAGAACTTGGAAGTAATCGGATAAACTGAAAACAAACAACAACAATGTACTCCTTCTCTCTCTTTTTCACGTCTCAAATAAGAGATATTAGAAATGGAGTTGGAATAAAAGAGAAGAGTAAATTATTTAAAAAAAAAAAATTAATAAAGAATAAAATGGATTCCCGCATTGAGCCTTGTAAATAGGAAGAATTGACGGGAAAATTGCCAGCACTGCTCACGAATTGATCCGTTCAGAATTGATCTTTAGAAGCCAGCGTGAATGGAGATGGAGAGTGAAACCAACGAAACGAGCATACACTTGTCAATATATTTGTGCGAGGGCGTACCCACCTCTATTGGAAGGCCCAAAGGCCTCACAAATGCGGACGTGCCTGTTGGCGTTCTCGATCAGCTCCTTCTCGAACGCGTAGGGCAGCGGACGCGGATCGCCCTCGAAATGATCGCTGTTCTTTTGTTCTTCATCGTCGTCCTCATCGCCGACGCTGACACCACCGCCGTTGGCAAGAGCTGCATGCGGTTTCATGCTTCGCTCAGCGCACGGCGCAAGTTAGCGACGTCTGTGGCGCGTAGCGTGTCGCTTGCGTCTGATTGGGAATTGTGCTGGAAGGACACCTGTCTTTTCATTCATTTATAAAACTTGAACTCATTAAACTTTTGCCATTGGTGTTGTTTGCTGTACTTATTGCTGTTATTACTGCGGCCCATGACAGGCAATTTCGCCATTGTACACACGCATCCACACACACATCCATAAACCGGCATCGCCCAGCGCGACCTACATCCCCACACACACACACAAACACAACGCCGACGTCAGCAGCGTTTTTGCCATTTATTATTTGCAACGGGCTACAGCTGATCATTATCATCATCATCGTCATCATTATCGTTATCCAAAAGGGGCAAACCTCCCTTCCCCCCTCTCATTGTGTCACGTTTCCTTCACGTCATTTCTTTCTGTTACGTCGTTTCACTTTCGAAGGCGAAGTGAGCAACCCTTCCCCACCACAACCCCTTTGACTCCTTGAAGTATGCAGCAATTTCCAAAAATAAACAAGTATTGAAATGAATGCGCCATTGCGTGCCGTCAGTTGCTTCAGCCTATGGAAATATAGCCGATAGACCCCCTCTTCCTATCACCATCTACTTGGTACCCCTCCTGTACTCTATCGCCTTCTCCTTTTGATTGGGTTGTGCCAGCCGTAGCATTATGTGCGAATGGCCGGCTGTATTCGATGTAATAAATACACCGATTTAATTACTTGAATATCGGGCCGAGTCAATGAAATTAATTGTCTCAAGCCTTGTTTTATGATTCTGAATTATCTATTTCAATTTATTTAGTTAGCATCACACATTACTGAGCTCTCGAAATACCTTTTGGGAAAAACCATATACCATATAAAGTCGATTTCGAAATTCCAAAATTCCTCAAGTACGAAGTTAATCCATCTGCAAATATATATATTTTTATTTATTATTATAGGGTTTTGGCGACCTTTGTTATTTATCATCATGGTGGTTTGACCTCGAGCCAGACACCATGATGATATTTTTATCTATGCTATTTAGTATACATTGTAAATAAGTTAATATGTTCTGCGTGTTTCGCATTACATACTTACGGCACCTACAAATCTGTACGCAAATTTAAGGTTCTTCCTTATTAACTTATATTTTTATTATCCGTTCGCAACGTTCGCAATTGCACGTAAGAAATTAATGTTTTTAATTGGAAATTCCGCTTCTAATTGAATTATCCCGATTTGCGCGGGCGGAAGAGGGCGTAGCCAATTTGATCTGCCTGGAATTATAAGACATGTTTATTGTCACCAAATTTGGTGGCTCAGCTCTTATAGTCTCGAAGATCAGACGGACATGTATACATCGACTGGCATTTTTACGAATATATAGTATAGTATGTACATATATTTTTCGGGGAACATACATATGTACATATGTTCCTTCTTCTGTTTGTTACATACATTTTGGGTTGGAACAGTCGAGAACTAGAATTGCATTTATATGTGGATATGATGAATGGGAAATTGAATATATGTATGCATATGTATGTAAAAACATATCAACCTTCATATAAGTGATGTATGTACATATATACTTACGCATAGCATACCACCTGTACATGCAAATAGGTTGTAAATCTTGCACTTGATCCACTGTTATAAGGTTTAAAAGCGGGCTTTATATTGGCCACAGTACTTGGTACATTTCGTACTTATTTATATAGTAAGTTAACATATAAGAAGCATATTGGCACACTCACACAGAATATACAATATGTCTATGTATGTGTATATATATAAATATTATCTACAGATCAGTCGTGTGGCCCAGCTGAGGTGGTCTCGGTGGTGGAGGTGGTGCTGTCGCTGATGGCGATTATATCGCATCTGGGTAGAAGTCGCGGTAGGAGAAAGCTTCAATGTACTCAGGCCGGCGGCAGCTAAACAACTCATAGGTTAGCTGCTTGTGGGCGTGCTTCTCCAAAGATTTGCGCGTCTTCTCCAGCAGCACCGCCTCATCGAATTTGATGCGACGCGCAATGGTTTTGCGCAATATATTCTGCACAAACTGTGACCACACAGAGCCCTGATCCGACTGTTCCAGCAACTGTTTCTCCTGTTGTGGCTTCTCCTGCTGTGGGGGCTTCTCCGGTGGCGGAGCTGCTCTGCTGCCTTGCTGCAGCTGCTCAGCTGTCGCTGATTCGTCGCTGGGCTTGGATGGAGCTGCGGACATTACCGATTCCGTTCCCCCTTTGGCCACATTGATATCCTGCATGATCGTCTGCAGACGATCGACAGTCTCCGACATGCGCTTGCGGAAATCTACAATGCGTCGCGTGTACTTAAACAACTCCCGCTGCTCGGCCGGCTCGAGCTCGATGACCTCCAGTGTCTCCAGTTCGGCGGGCGAGAGAAGCGGCTGCACCGTTTGCACAGTTTGCGTGCCCTCCGTGGTGCCCATTAGATACACGCGATGTACAAACTCCTGCATTGCCGTCGTGTTTAGCATGGAGAACTCGTACTCCACAAGCGCCTCGAACACAGCGAGGTGGATAAGAGTGATGTCGGTGAAGTTTAGCTTGGAATCAGTGCGCGCGTGCGATGTAATGATCTCACTGACCGCCGGATGCGATGGATTCTGCAGAGTATCCAGACTATCGATTATATTCAATATGGTGTAGTGACGCAACTGATCAGTCTCGCCCTGAAAGTTCAGCAGTCCCAAGCGGCGGATCAAGCGCACATTCACTCCATACTGTTGCTCTAACTCGTACAGTTGCCACAGCGAACGCATCCGCCCCTCGTACTCCTTTTGGGCCCCTGTGCCGAGGACTGTGCTGATGTTCACATTGTACAGCTGCAGGCCGCGTATGAAGGCCTCGTCCATGGTGAAGTTGTTCATGAAGCTGAGCACATAGCTTAGCGTGTCCGCGGCACTGGTAAAGCTCTCCCGTTTCAGAGCATAGAAGTCCTCCAGATCGCTGACAGTTAACTGGTTGCGTGCCACAATGTTGCCGCTTGTCATGGATCCATTGAGTTCACGCTCCTCGCGAATGCGCTCAAAGTTCCCGACAAGGACATCAGCCGCTGGCTGCTGCAACTCGTCAAACACCTCAATGTCCACGGCCATGGTGGTGCTCGGAGTTTCTCTGGAGTGGCTCTCTTTGTCGCTACTGCTGCTGCTGCTTTCGCCAAGCATGTCACTTTGGGAGCTGCCCTTGCCGGAGTGACATGCTGGCTTCCAATTATCTTGGGCCGACACGCGTTCTTTGCTGCTCCGCTCGAAGAGGCCCTTTGCGCTGAACGCCTGCAGGTCGAGCTGCGTGTAGATGTCCTCCTTGTAGTTGTGGCAGCAGTGCAGCGCAGACATGTCCATGGGATGCGCCTCAGTGTTGAAGATATACGCGCCCGTCTGCACAATGCACACGTCATCCTCGGTGTCGAGTAGTTCCCCATGGCGGTCCTCGCCGTCGTTGTGCAGGAAGTTGTCCTCGTCGAATAGCAAATATAGGTATTTGGTTGTCTCGGCCAGGAAGAAGGATTCCATACGGTTCTCCTTCTCGTGAGTCACTACGTTGCGTATCTAGATAAGAAATTCAGCAAAAGCTAAAGATTGATCGATCTCTAACCGCACTTACCGTCGCATAGCCGCACTTGGTCTTGGCACTGAACTCAATCGTCTCCAGCATGTGCTCGCCCAGCTCGAGCAGGTATTCGTTTTTGGTAGCACGATAGAGATACATGGCCGACTCGATCAGTTCCGGTCGGAGCGGGTACACCTCGCGATTGGGTGATGCCTCGCCGGCTGGAATGTTGAAGAACTCGGGTAGAAATCCGTACTTCTTCCATACGCTAATGTAGCGCATCATGGTGCGCATGGCAGGCTCCGTGTCGCCCACAATGCTCAGTATGCCCGGCCAGAAGGCCTCGAGCGATTGAAACACCGGCAACGTTACATGGCCCTTGTTCATGCCCACCCAGACGTACCAGTCATCTTTGCGCATATATTTGTCAATTGGGGCACGCGCCTCGCTGAACAGCTCCAGCAACTCAGGGCGATTCAGCAGAATGGCGCCCTTCACCAAATACTCAAACAGTGAATCAACGCCGGCGCCAATTCCTGAATCCAACGCAGTCCAACGTCCGCTCTGCACGTCAATGTGATTGCCAAAGAGACCAATGGACGAACGGCGCTCCCAGAGCGCATAGATCGCTTGCAGAGCGACCTCCTCGAAGATGCTGTTCCCAGTTAGCCGGCTCAGTGTGCCGAACTCGATAAGAAACGTGCCCACGCCGGCCGTGCATGTCACCGAAGTTTCGCCAGTGGGTACGCCGTAGCGCAAGTTCACTGTTCCGTACGGCATACCCGTGTTTGTATCGAAAGCCGGCAAGATGCGTCGAGCCACATCCTCTGCCATGCGCAGCAGTGGTCCACTGCATGGCCACCCGGGCTCTACCTCGACGCCAGCACGACGCGACAGCAGATGAGCCGAGAGTAGACCGCCGACAATCCTGATGTTCGTTTCAAACACAGATACGTTGATGTCCCTGTTGAAGTTCATCTTCTCAATGAGCAGCGTGTGCACACGACGGAACTCCGTATAGTTGCCCATGGTGGCCAGTGTGTCCAGTGCATCGATTAGCGTCAGCGAATAGCTTCCCCATGTGTCGTGGCCATCGCAGGTGAGAGGACGCAGCTCGTCATAATTGCCGGCATGCGTAAGGTAGCCGTTGTAGGCGTGCTGAAACATGCGTCGCACATCCTCACTAAGACAAGCAGAAGCACTGACAAGTTAGGGGACAAAGGACAGCGTATACTCTCTTACCGCAGTTCCAATTTGCGTGCTCGCGAATAATGCTTCTGCGAGATTCCCTGTGTGACCAAGCTGAGTAGAAGACACAGTGCGCCCAAAATGTACGTGTTCTTGTCGACCCCGTGCATATTTCAAAAACGTGGTTTTGGGTTGCATTCATGCCATATATCTGTAATTAAATTACGAGCATTGTCAAGTGTTAAAAAAAAGCTGGCGGAAGCAGAAGTAGAGGCTAAAGCAGCGAGTGCAATTCCCGGTTTAGGCTACGTAGCCGCAAAACAAAAATCAGCTGTTGCCGCTCTTCCAACGACCTATCGATAACGATTTCGCAATGCGATATTAATACAGGCAGTGTACGCATGGTTAAGTGAAACGAGGTTGCCACTTCAGTTAATTAAGTTTTGCTTAACTTGACACAACATACATATATATAAAATTTATTGTTGTTGAGAGTCGAAATGTTTACGTTAAGCGAAACAAAAGCTAGATGCAATATTTACAAGACCAAAGTAATCAAAAATATAAGAATATAATGTAATAATAATAATAAAGGAACTACCTTGTATAGTTCCACTCGATGGGAACTGTGGAATCCATTGTGAACTATGAGAACAACACGATAGTGAGCGCGCAAAACTATTTATATCCAAAAAGTAAGTGGCAATAAGTAACTCCTAAAAAACATTGTTATTAAATATTGTAATTTAGTGCATTATTGGATGGACAGACACCCGATTTGGATAGCAATCGCAGTTCTGCCGGACGCAGTCGGCGATGTGATCCGATTTGTCTACAACAAATACGTACGCAACGTCTTCCACCGACATCGGTCCCAAATTCACGAAGTGATAATGTTCAACGAACTGAGTTACTCCTGTGTGTTTAATCATCGCCAACATGAGAATGACTGTATCCCATTTAGGTGCGTGAACGAGTATTGCAGCCTGCGCCACGTTGAGCGGATCGCAGAGCAGCTTGGTCGTGCCCAGTTTAGCATTGACCTCGCCATGTACAGCTTCAGCTCGTTGGAGCTAATTGAGGCACTAAAGGCAGCCCTGAGACGCGGAGTGAAAGTGCGCATAATCAGCAACAATGGATTCTCTCATTATGAATCCAAAATCAAGAGTCTTCTGCCGCTGGGTGCCCGTGTCCGTTTGCCAGACTCCAGTAAACTTATGCATCATAAATTCTGTGTGATCGACGGATGCGAGCGGGTCTCCAAGCTCTTTCTCGAGAAAAGGAAGCACCTTCGAGCACAGCCAATCACAAGTGTCGCTATCTGTGGTTCAGTCAACTGGACCAACGGCGGCTTTGGCGCCAACATGGAAGACTGCCTCATCACCTCGAACACTTTAATCACTAGTAAGCTGGAATTGGAGTTCATTCGAATGTGGCGCGCATTCAGAGTGCGTAGATAATTACAGAATGAATTGAAGATAATGATTTACTTGCATACAAGAAAATTCATTTAGTTGACTGTATTCATAGCTTGGTTTAATAAAGCTTTAAAAGCGAATATAAATTTGAGTGATTTTGCATATCTGTTCCTTCCATTTGATGTGATTATTAGTGGCGCTTCTTACGGATCATTTTATACCCTTCGACCACTGAAAATTTTCTAAAATGGGTATACTAGCTTTGTGCAAATGTATGTAACAGGCACAAGGAGGCGTGGCACACCCCACAAAGTGTATACATATATTCTTGATCAGAATCACTAGCCGAGTCCATTGAGCCATGAACATAAGCACTGAAGTTTTTCAAGAAAGAATAACACAAGTAACAAATAACACAAAGCATAACACCAAGTGCTCGTGTCAGTTAACAAGGGTGCAGGTGAGCGCCATCTGTCAAGAATAATTTGAAAGTATGTACATACATATGTAGTTGTGTATGAATTTATCAAATTAAACTACACCGGAACATATGTAGGTCGAAGGGTATCTCACTGACGCGTGCCGCTCGACTGTTGCTATCGGTCTGGTTTCGAGTATCTTGATAAAATATCACACATGCACACACACTATACATATCTGAATCATCATGTGCATAATGGAAGAACAAAATCGACACCTACACCTGCAGTCAACTAAAAAGAACAATATAAATAATTTGAGAAAACCATAAAAGCAATTGTTAAAATTGCACATAGAATTTAAACAAGCACGAATGCTACAGTGGAGTGTGCTCGACTGTGATATTGTAGCATACACACAATCTGCATACATACACTATGCATTGTAACACTCTCTTGTTTATATAATTCATATCAACACACATACTCATACTCCCGAAATATGATCAGCGCAAGAATGCCAAGAAGAGCGTCGCTTTCATCAAGTGCGGCTTCAGCATTTTAGGCATGCGCAACCACTCTGCCTGAGACTCTCTCTCCGTTTTGAAGTAAATACATATACATACATATATAAATAAATAGCTGCCTCTCCGCCGCCCGTTTAGAAATGTAAGCAAAATTCATTGAATAAAGAACATTCTAAGGGGACTCACGTCCCCTAGTAAAACCAAAACGTCGCGAGGGTAGTGCATATATAAATAACAAATATGTTTTAGAACTTTAATATTTGTGTAAAAAATTGTGTAAAGCTCCAAAGTTTTTTTGACCCACCACCTAGAAAAAAAATGCACGAAAATGTTTAATTTGTTCGATGGGCTTGGGTGGTGTAACCTCTTAAAGCAAATTTATTACAAAATGAACCCCGATAAGTTTGGCACAAGGGAGCTCAAGACCGGCGCTACGGCCCTGAATTCGCAGTACTCAGGTAAGTCTGTATGGAACTGGGGGTCGTCATTTTCCAAAAGTCTCCGTTTGAAACTGAGCTATTTGTTTTCCTAGGCCCCAGTCAGGCTGACTCTCAGCACGGGTCGAGTAACATCTTAGTGCGTTCCGGGGAAAGGGTATACTAACTTTGTACAAATGTTTGTAACTGACAGGAGGCGTGGGTATTCTTGTTATGGATTGAGCGTGTCTGTCTGTCTGTCCCGATATTTGTGTGCACGCACTCATTCCATTATAAGAGTTAGAGACACCAAATTTAATATGAAGTTGCCTGTATTTCTTAGACAGATCAAGTTTATTTCGAATGTTGGGCTCCACCGCACTGCACAAATTCATAATTAATATTTTATACCGTTGCAGAGTATGTATATTAGTTTTGGCCAGGAGTTTGCAACACACCTTAGGAGACATCTCCGATCCCATGAAGGATACATGCATAATGTAAATAAGCATCTCCGTGGGAGTTGATCTAGCCATGTCTGTCTGTCCGTTCGTCCGTCTGTCGTTGCAACGCAAATTTGTCTCTCTTGATAAAACTTGGCACATATGCTTCTTATTGTTGCACGCTGTAAATAAGTCGCAACGAGCCGGATAGGACCAATATATCGTATAGCTGCCATACAAATTATCGGCGCATTTTTATTATTTGTCAAGATATTGCAACCAAATCCATGCTACCATAGGAACAATCGGGCGAAATAAGGGTTTTTGTATGAAGACCAGTTTAAATTTTAGAAATAACTAAACTTATCAGTGCCAATCAGATATAGACATAATATTGAGTATATACAATTCCATTCTGTACTAAAATATATATATATATATATATATATAACCAGTATTGGAACGATCGGGCGGGATAAGATAACTTTCGGCAACTGAAGGTAGCCTTTCTTCCTCGTTATATCCGCTACCCTTAGGGTAGAATGGTATAATAACTTTGTGCCAACCGAAAATGCATGTAACATGCAGAAGCAGCCTGGCAGACCCCACAAACATAACATATATTCTGAATCAGCATCAACAGCCGAGTCGATATAGCCATGTCCGCCTGTCCCTCTGTCTGTCTGTCCGTCCTTATGAAAACCTAGGTCTCAGAGACGATAATAGCTGGGGCTAGAGCAAATTTGGTATCAATATGTGTTATTATTGCACGCAGATCAAGCCCCCGCAAATCGATAAGAACCGAATTCTAAGCGTTTTAATGATAGAAAGTTAATTTTTATTAATCTAAGTTATTTAAGAAATAATTAAAATGTTCTGGTTTCAAAGCCGCTTCCTGAAAGTATGCAACACAAAATACTGTAGATTATGAATCACTAATATTTATTGCCGACCCCTGTGATGAGTCGTCTGAGGCGTTTGACTATTATACAGGGGTTCCGGGTTCAAATCCCGGGGTAGGGCATGGTTTTTAAAAATACAGATTTAACATAAAAACAAAATAGATAACGCTAACTATAGTTAGTTAGCCGGCGCGCCTAAAATGGACAGAATTAATAGATAAAAACGACACAAAGGGGATATTGGATTTTCCCCGTATGACTTAATAATAAAAATAAAGATAAAAGAAAAAGAAAATTTAAAAAAAAACTTATATTTATATTATATTACACCAAGCCGTTCTTGAAAACCCCCCACCCATCTCCCCTTATTGACTGTCGAAGAACTCTCCACTATTATGCAAGCCCATAGAAATATTTAAGAAAAGTGGGCGTGGCCCCATTCTTTCTATTTAAACCAAAACCCGTCATATATCGTCCGATTTTGATGAAATTTTGAGATTTTAAGGATCAAATACAAATAAGATGAGATAAGTTTGAAATATAACAAAAATCGGCCGATAGATTGTATGGCAGCTATACGATATATCATCATGATCCTCCTCGTTCCGACTTATTTATAAGTGATAAATAAAAAAACGTATGTATGCTAAGTTTCATTTTGATATCTCACTAATGAAAGTGAATATTGGATTTTGTTTGTCATGACCACACCATTGCTCACGCCACAATTTTTTTTATCGAGATGTTGCTTCCTAAAAAAGTAAATTGCCCCAAAAACCGCAAAAAGCGCACTTGAGACTGGATGTTCTGAATAAGGAATTAATGACTCTACAATATGTATATAGACACTCGCTGAACAAAGTTTAACAATTTTGTATACCTCTTTTCAAAGTTGAAATTTCTTTCCAAAAACTACATTCACTAAGCAATGAACACATAGAGACCTCAAACAGCGGTTAACATTGCTGCCACTGGTTTTTCGATTTGGCTGCCCCAGAGAAGAAGCAAAACAGAAGCATTGAGAATAAACGCTCGACCGGGGCAGCTAGAGTGCATAGCACTAAAACTGCTTCAGTCGCACAACGACTAGAGGTGGGAAAACATCGATGTCTGCGGACATCGATGAAACATCGATGTTTTGGAAAAAAAGCTTTTAAATTTTTAATAGACAAAACAATACCTAAACTTTATTGAGATCATTGTTTTTGTTTAGGAACAGTAATTGGTCTTCTACTTTTGAAGAAAGTCTTGTTCGCCTGTCGGAGATCAAATGGCCCGCCTTGCTGAATACCCGCTCAGACTCAGACGAAGCCGACACACATAAAGTTTTGCATACGACAGTTTTCAGCACTCTGTCTTCAGAACTCATCTAAAAAAACATGAACATAATGAATTAAATTAAAATTGTATATATGCACTTGATCTTTCCTTCCAGTATTGCAAAGGGTCGCATTTTTCGTTTGAATTTTTTTCCCCTAAGTTAATTTGGATAATTACAATATCCACGTTTTTGTTTAATTTTTGTTAGCAAAATTGACATCGATGTTACCGATGTTTGGAAAACATTCCCCTGGAGTTGAAGACTTTGGTTCTTTTTTATTAACCTTTATAAACTTTATAAAAAAACACCACAGGAATCAACGCATCGAACTCGTCCGCCCTCCATGGTCATTCCTTTAATTAGGTAAAGTAGAAGCCGGAAGGCTTGACTAAAAGCCAAAAGGCCTGAGCAGTCAGAACTCTGACTGTGTTATGTCCATAAAACCATTATGATAAAACGATTCTTAACATAAACAAGAACGAAAGCTATTTTCGGCATGTCGAAGGTTCTATACCCTTGCAGGTTCTTATATCCTGCGATCGTTCCAATAGTAGTTATATAACAAATAATAGAAACAGCACCTGCACCTGACGAAAAGCTAAATTGTTCATTATGTACTAACACTATATGCATGAAATTGACATCACATGGAACGCTGATAACTGAACTTTAATATTTTATATATTTTTTAAATATTTAAAAAAATAATAGAAACAAGCCACATTTATGAGAATATTGTGCATGCATTCAATACTTCCAGGTAAGCTCAGCTAAAAATGACCAAATTTGTGAAAAAATTCTGTTCAATTCACCTGCTACATAAAGAAAAGATCACAGAGGTCACCCACCTTTGAGCGCAATATAAATCTCTACAGTTCTCTTTTAATCTATTTGCATATCTGTTTCTCTCTTTCTCGTTTCTTCTCTTTCACCCTTCTTCCCAATATTTTGTGAATGTTTCCCTCGCGTTTCTTCTCTTCCCCTCCATTCACACCATTCCTACTTCCAAATCAGAGCTGGCTGCAGGAGTCCTCCTCCACCTCCTCTTCTTCGGGCAGCACTTTGAGCAGAAGTAAAACAGTGTCTGTCTGTCCGTCAGTCTCTCCTCCGACAGCGTTGTGTCTGTTGACCAAAGTTTCGCAGCTCGGGCCTCAACTCCGCTTTGCTCCTTATGTGAGAGCTATGCGCAGACTTTTCGCAACTTGAACGAGCCAAAAACAAAAATAAAGAATATAATACGGATATTTAAAAAAATTAAATAGAGTCGATAACAACATACAATCAAGAGCATAAGTACAAATACATACAGCCAGCCAGGCAGTCGTACATACATGTGTATGTAAGTACATATGTATAGTACTGTATAGACATACATATGCATATATCAATTCTCGGCCTGTTCAATGCATGCAAAATGCAAAAGTTTAGCCAGTGAATCTTTGAAAGTGGCACATAAACTTTGCCAAAGAAACTTTTTTTGCCTTTCTGCCACTGCAGAAATCTAGAAAAAAAAAAAAAAGGGCCAAGGAAAAAGTAAACCAAAAAAATTAAAAACTACATCAAAAATATTGAACTAAACTGGAAAATATCAAAGAAAGTTAAGCTCAACAAACACCAAACTCCTTTGGATTTTCTTCTCGCTTCCCAAAAAAGAAATGAAATCTCATAAATATTGCTCATGTAACAAGAGATTGGATTTTCTTTGATCATCATTTTGCTCCTACCCAATTTGCATTCATAAGTTAGCCGATAGTAAAAATAAACGATGGATAGGCTTGCTTTACTTGCAAGAGTTATATACCTACATAGAGTTCGTTCGGATTCCTCAGTTATCGGTCAAAATATAAGCACAGAGGAATAAGAAAATACCTATGTACATATTGTGGGGATAATACTTTATTGTTTTAATTTAATTTATTTAACGTTTTCCCACAAAATTCAATCTGTTCACTTCTCAAACGATAGTGACAGGATTATCGTTGACTTCATCAACTAACAATAGTGTATTGACTGAGGTGGTACTTACTACCATAAGACTTAACGTAATAACATATAACTTAACAATATGTAGAAGACCTTAGACAAGCCTTCCATTCTTCATTTGCTCAGGTTTTTAATCAATTTCTGCTATCCTCAGTTATCATCTGTATAGTTCTCTCAAGTGACGCCATAGCATTTACAATGGTCAAACAGCTTTCTATCATTCTCCCACTTTTCTTTTAGCATCCACTAACCTTATAAACGATAAGAATACTCGAAACTGTTACAAATTGAATCACAAATTGGACTTTGTTTAATCATTTCGGACTTGATTATCCAACTCATCTCTGGCAAAGCTTTAATCACCGAAGATCGACGGCCACAACAGGCGTCGCGTCGTCTCCATTAAAGGGAAATCTTCGTTGCGTTCTACAAAAGTGATTCGATTTCCAAAATGAAAAACCCATACACACATCATAGTTGAGCTGCGCTTCTGGTGTGTCTTCTTCTTCGTCTTCAGCCACCCAATGATCTGTCAAATTTAGGCTGCATTGTGGCTCAGACTAATTGGGGACGCCCAGAGACGCTTGAAGGTGCCGACAATTAGTTAAAATGCAGCGGTAATTGGCGACGACGTTTTTATCCCTTTTTATCCCAGCGAATGCAAATGAATAAAGCACGATCCGATTGGTCCACTGGGAAAAGGCGCCAGGAAAGCAAACTAAGAAAAATTTTCAATTTCATTTCGATAATTTATTGATTTTATTTTGAGTAATTCTCATGAGCTTAAAACTCATCGAAATATTTCGCCCTCAATGTAGGGCATGCCGTTGCTAAAATCAAATTCCTTGATTTGAAACATGATTTCCTGTTCCATGGCAATGCCTCTCACTGCTTTCCTTTCATTTGTAAACCTTATGATCGCATTGAAGACTCTGTAGATGATGACACTGATTTGATGCTTGGAGATGTATCGCACAACGCCATGGAGCACCGCACCCACTCGTGGTCTGAGTACAAAGCAATCAGCATTTACATTCACATGCAAGGCAGGATCCTCGCCACGCATAGCAGCAGTTTGTCCCAGCGCCTTTATGTTCTTTATCCCGATCACGATTCCATTCAGATTGGCATTGTATATTCCGACTTTGGTGTGGATGACGCGGTCGTACAGCGCATTTTTGAAGTCGCCCAAGCCATACGGGCCTATCGATAGGTGCAGATCAGTGTTGATACAAAGTACACACGAATCCGGGTTGGCCGCGTACTGTTCCAGCTCTTTTATGGAGAACTTATTATATTTCTGAAGTATTTTGGCCATTTTTTTGATTAAATATTCAATTAGCTTTTCAACTTCTGCTGCTGCTTGACAAATGCACGACATGAAACTACGACAAATATCGATATTTAAATTAATCTTACAGTCGTGACTTCGTAAAGTGTCGAATTGAAAATCCACTCATACAGTATCGATAACAAGATAACAAACCATACGCATCAAGAGAGTGATAGAGAAGAGAAGACAAAGAAAGGGCGCAAGCAATTAAATGTATGACATGCATAAAGAAAGATAACCATCGTTTGTTGTTTAATCGATATCATTCGTTTTATTCGCAAATGGAATGTGTGCTTAAATACTTCGCTTAAATTTTAACATAATAAATAGGTTTATTAACGAAATCAACACATACCATTTTACAGTTATTCATTCGATATACAATATACATAAAATGTTTATTTTATTATTGATTAAAAAAGATTATGATATCTTTTTATACTCGCTAGGAGTGTCTGGAACTCCTAGCGGGTATAAAAACTACAAACTATATTCCATATATTCTTAGTCAGCATTATCAGGCGAGTCGATATAGCTGTCAGTCTGTCCGTCCGTCCGTATGAAAACCTAGTTCTCAGAGATTATAATAGCTAGGGCTACCAAACTTGTTGTATGTGTGTTATAAATGCACGCAGATGAAGTTGGTTTTAGAATCTGACCACGACCCTTTCCGCCCCCGTAAATAAAAACCGAATTTCAAGCATAAGATACATAAAGCACAGCTCATTTTTGACTAACACAATAACTATCAACGCCCAAATTAAGAAATCGTTTTGGTCAGGTGGGTAGCGGCTGTATCACACTCGAGTGTGCACGTGCTTGTTTTCTATATGTAAATTAATTTCCTTTTAATTAAAAACTTCAATTTTTATCTTGTTGTGGGTTTATTCAACTCCAAGTTGTGACTGAACAGAAAAGATTTAAGAATACCCTAAGCTAGCTGTGGGTGTTAGGCAGCGACGCGGCAGAGCGGACGTTTAGTTTATCGTACTTTGAAGAGATTTATTTATTATTTATTAGCTTCTTGGTCAAGTTTAATGGTTTTAGGTTGGCCTATGGAGTCAAAAATTTGCAATAAAGCTCTTTTAGATTCGATCCAGGTTCTATCTGAAGTTTTAATAACTTTTATCAGTTTAGAATGTATATCTATACAAGTTAGATACCATTGTCCCGAAAATTCCCAGAAATCTACAACATATTTTTCTCTAATATTTTTACATTCAGGAGTAATTTCAAGGGGTCTGTCTGTCCTTTGGTGTTCATGTTTAGCGCTATTACAAATAGAAAACTTTTTAGAAATTCACATTTATTTAATTGTATTGATAAGTTAGCTTCTTTAAGCTTTTCAAAAACTTTACGAAGACTCATAAGAGGTTCTTGATTATAATGTCATCTAGATACACTAAACAGAGTTCTTCTATGACATCTTTAAGTACCTCATTCATCAATCGTTGAAATGTTGCAGGGGCGTTTTGGAGCCCGAATGGCATACGAGTAAATTCGTATAAGCCTGTTTTCGTCCATCTGTATCTGATGCAACCCTTTGGCTAAGTCCAAAGTTGTAAAATATAGACATCTTCCTAATTTATCTAGGAGTGCATCAATATTTGGCATTGGAAATCTATCAGAAACAGTAACTTGATTCAAGTTACGGTAATCGATGACTATGCGGAATTGTTTTTTACAGCTGGCATCTAATTTATTGGGTACTACCCAAATTGGACTGCAATAAGGAGAGCTGGATTTTCGGATAATTCCCTGATTAAGCATTTCAGTTATTTGTCTATTTACCTCTTCCTCAAATATTTGGGGATAGGGATAGGGCTTTTTATATACTGCCTCTTCAGTTGTAGTTTTTATTATATGTTTAATTTCTGAAGTACTGGTTAGAGATTTAGTCTCATTAAATTTGAGCGATTCAAATTCTTTGATAATTTCACGTAGACCAGATTTCTCTTCTTCATTGAGATGAGAATCCCTAATGTCATTTCCTGAATTATCATCACCTACATATGTACTCTTGAATATTTTCTTGTATTAAGACTTCATCATAAGTTATTGGGATTGTCTCTATCATTTTGAAGGAAATTCCATTTAAAGTAACAGTTTTTAACTGATAGTCGCTTGACACTCTATCAAAGTAGGGTTACCTATCAATATATCATATTGATCTGAGAAGTTGTATACGAAAAATGTCAGAGGTACACTTTCGTCTTTGTCCGCCATAATGTTAGCGCAGTGAGTTTCGATCGCACTGAAGTTCTGCACACAACTAACTTGTGTCGTACACAGTGTTGCCAACAGCTTGGCTCTGAAAAAGGACAGATGAACTAAAAAAAAGGAACGAAAAAGGACAAAAATAAAAAAAAGGACAAAAAAAAAAACAGATTATTTTTCAACCATTTATACGTTAATTTCATATTTTTTTCGGCGCTCAACTGTCAAAAAATTATAGAAATAGCTCAAAGATAAAAAGGGCAAAAATAAAACATGACAAACTTTAAGTTTTAAGCAAATTTTATATATTGTTGTTTGCCGCCAAAGTGGTTGACTCACAATTCGTTCAGGTGCCCAACAGAATTTGCGGCAGCGTGCTGAGCAACATACATTAACGGTGCAGCTTCCTGACAACATAATTCTTTGGCTACTGTAGGCTTGAAATGAAGTTTGTTTGTTTGCTAAAAAGGCAACGTATTCTGCATATGTTTTTTTGTAGTCATACGGATTTGCACTATTTGCAATATGCCTTATCGGGATCCTTCCCAACGCGGCAAATCCACTGTTGAAGATCCGGCTGTTTTAGCCATGCATCTCGAAACTTTGGCTTAAAATCTTCTATTAGCCTTTTTACATCACAAAATGTTCACGAAAAGTAACGCGATATGCTTTTATGTCGATTGCATTTCGGGTTGCATTTTTAATAAATGCTCATATCGATTATATATTTATACCAATTTGGATGATTTTTTAACAATTTAATCAGAATCAATAAAGGATAGAAAAAGGACAAACCAAAAAAAAAAAAGGACAGTTTTCCGAATAGGGGCTGTTTTCAATTTTTTCCGGATGACGCTGTTAAAATCCGGACAGATCTATCCGGAAAAAGGCTAAATTGGCAACACTGGTCGTACACATCTTCTACGTACTTACCATCGAACCACACTCGGCGTCAGCGACAACACGCTGACTCCGCGCTATAACGGTTCTTCCCAAAACTACAAAATACAGACGACCAATAACTGCGCAAATAGAGGCTGATGCAGTATTTCCATTATGATGAAATTACTACTCTGATGAAATACACTAAAAGCATACCCATACACTAACACATGCTCCGACACGGCCATCCTGACCATTACACGACCTCGTGAAATATTACCAACAATGCTTTGTTCTTTATAACTTTAATGCAACAAAATCATTTTCAAATCAAACTTACATTAACAAATCAAATTTCACATTTCAATATCATTCTTAGAGTAATACAAACTTTTTAACATAATTCAATCATTACATTACAATATCTAATGCGCCACACGCCATGATCAAAACAAATGTTTTGCACTTGTGCTTACATTATTATTATAAATTTCATTATAAGCCCTTCAGGCCTCTGTAGTGTCACTTGTTACAGCTTATATTTAAATCATTTCATTACTGTCTCTTTCAAAAGTTTCATTTTCCATCTCTTCATTATTGTCTCTTTCAACAGTTTCATTTTCCATCTTTTCATTACTGTCTCTTTCAACAGTTTCATTTTCAACCATTTCATTTAAATTCTTTTTACAATTTTCTAATTCTTCTTGTACTTGCCAATCTGACATTTTTCTTATGTCATCGTGAGCATATTTATATTTTCTATTGTTCGTCAACGACCTGAGCATATATCTATCCCCATCCAACAATTCAGTTATTTCAAAAGGCCCTCTAAACTTCTGACTTAACTTCGTTTGATGCCTTTCTTCATTTCTTAACAACACAGAATCTCCAACTTGACATCCAACAACTTTGGCTTTTCCTTTATTAAATTGCGCCTTGTTATATGCTGCTGCAGCTGAAATATTGCGAACTGCATGTGATCTTACTGCCAAATCAATCTCATCTACCGTATCGCAAGGTGGAAGCAACCCCAACGGGCGAGCGACTTTGCCAATAAACAGTTCTAAGGGACTTGCCTTGGTTACTTTACTAACTGTACAATTTAACACTAATTGAACCTCTCCCAATGCATCTTGCCAAGAGCGGCTGCTAGTCTCAACTGCAGTCAATAAGTTTTTTAAGGTGCTTATAATGCGTTCGACTTGCCCATTAGCTCTACTTGCACCAGTCGCAATCAAATGCAAATTTATTTTCTGTTGATCGCAAAATTCACTAAATCTAGTGCTGGCAAAACACCTACCCTGATCTGTTATAATGCGATTTGGCACTCCAAACAAAGATATAGCCGACGACACAGCGTTTATGCAATTTTCAGCGTCAATCTTAAGAGTGTGGGTTAGATAAACAAATTTAGTGAAGGCATCTACTTGGACGATTATATACTCTTTCTGATCAGACTTGCCACTCAACTTTCCAGTAATGTCAATATGAACGGTGTGCCGAGGTATATTTACTTTTGGTATTGGATGAAGGCTAGCTTGAATTTTACCGGAAGAAGTCTTTGACATTTTACAAGTAATGCAGTTTTCAACGAACTTTTGAATATATTTAGACATGTTCGCAAACCAGTAAAAGCCATAGGCTTTATCTAATGTCTTCTCCCAACCCAAGTGCATAAATGCCTCATGAATTTGATTTATAACAGACCATCTAAATGATCTTGGAACAATTGATAAGGAACGAGTTCTACCATTTCGCTGAATTTTCCGATATAATATTCCTCCTCTCAATTCATAAGTTTTTGCAACATCCGCATCAAGAGAATAATCTTTTAATTTATTTACGATATTAACTATTTCGGAATCCTGACGCTGTTCAGCCAAAAGCCAATTACTGGATATTTCTGCAAGATTAACTCTTTTTTCAGGAATCTTGCACTTTGTAGCAATTACATCAGTTGAAGTCAAATTTCTCGAAAAGAAGTCAACATGTGCCATTCGCTTACCTTCTCTATATTGCAAGTCAAATGTAAACGACAGTAAATAAGCCCACCATCTTTGTACCCTGGGAGATAGGCCAAGTTTGGTCCTTGATGCTTTAAGAGAGTTATAGTCAGTAAAGACAACAAAATTTCTACCCAGTAAATAATGCCGAAAATGTTTTACAGGCAAAACAATGGCAAGAGTCTCCAATTCATAAGAATGGTATCGTGACTCAACAAGTGAAGCAGCCTTACTAAAATATTCGACGACATGAGGCCTATTATTGATTTTGTGTAATAAGATGGCACCGTATCCACGAGAACTTGCATCTGTATGCAACTCTATTGGGTGTCGCGGGTCAAATATTACTAAAACTGGCTTCTGTGTAAGGATAGAGATAATCTTTTGTCTAATTTGTTCATGCTCTATATTCCAAATAAATTCATTCCTTTCCGAAGTTAAAAGATATAGCGGCTTCATAAAGCAAGAAAATCCCTGCATAAATTGTCTAAAGTAAGACGCTAATCCTATAAATTGTCGTAAAGCAGAGACCGACTGAGGGGGTGATAAAGCAGTTAACGCTGCAATTTTTAATGAATTTGGACGAATTTCACCTGTACTCACTTCGTATCCCAAATATTGAACTGTTGACTTAAGAAAAGAACACTTTTTTAAATTGAATGCAAATCCAGCCTTGATGAGACAATCAAGAGTAATTGTAACCTTTCTAAGGCCTCACTTTTTGTTGAAGCAGCCACCATTACGTCATCCATATAAACGACAACAAATGTATTTGCAAGATCTCCAAGTGCTTGCATCACTGTACGCTGAAAAACAGAAGGAGCATTTTTGAGCCCAAACGGCATTGCCAAAAATTTATATTGCCCATCTGGGGTGACAAAAGCTGTACACTCCACCGAATCTGCATGCAAGGGAATTTGGTAATATACACTTGCAATGTCCAAGCATGTAAAATATTTTGCTCCATGAAGTCTAGCTGTCTGATCTGATATAAGAGGCAAAGGATATCTATCTGAGACCGTATTTGAATTTAATTCTCGGTAATCAACGCACAAACGCATAGGGTGAGCAGCTCGGTTTTATGATCTTACACTCCAATAGCTCCTTAATTTTCTCTCGCACTAATTCTCTTTCATTTGGACTAAACCTATATGGTCTTCTTTGAACAATTCTATATGGGTCTACCAATTTAATTTTCATTTGTCCTGAACTAACTCTAGATAAAGGAATTCCGTTAATAAAATACTTTGAGTACTTTCCCAACAAGATCAGTATTTAACTCACAAAGTTTTTCATCATTTGAACAATAGTTTACAGTTTTTGATCCGACAATTTCAAATTGCCAAGGTGATACTACTACATTAAATCCTGAGCACAACACTTCTCGACCAATAATGATATCATTTCTCAAATGCACATCGTCCAAAACATGAAACAATATCTCAATACAATAGTTGTTAATTTTTACGTTGCTAAGTATTTGCAATGTGCTACAAATACTACCATTGCCAATGCCTTTCAACAACACTACATTGTTAATTCTTTTACCAACTAATCTTTTACATAGCTTTTGTTTAATTAAAGAACATTCCGCTCCAGAGTCAAAAGTTATTGGAAATGTCTCGCAATGACGAACCATCTCGCCCTTGGGTTCAACAACTTCACAAAGCTCCAGGCTTTTCACCTGATGCGTGCCTTTTTTCTTTCTTTGGTTTACTGCAATATGTTGAAATATGGCCACGTTCGCCACAGTTAAAACAGGTTACATCCGATTTTTGATGGTGACCAACTGCGCTCCTGTCGTTGCTGTCCTTAGCACGAGATGAAAGATTTTGCTGCTGTTTGATTCTGCATTCGATCATCTTGTGGCCTAGTATTCCACAGAAATGACATCTTATTGTTGAAAGTTTCTGACGCTTTATTTCAGACGGAGCCACTTCTTCTTGCAGAGTTTTCTTCCTTTTGTTGAAGGTAAATGCTTTAAGCTCCGTTTGCAATTCACTTCTGGTGCGCACATTTGAAGTAAATGTCAACCGCTGCAATCTGCTATCCACATGTGCCATCTTAGCAAGCGTTACAGAAGCTGCAATTTCCTCCACTTTCATATCACGCCATTTCATAATAAGTGACTTCATCATGCGACTAGCATAATTGGAAAGGCATTCACCGTCAGTCGGACAATTTGCCAGCATTGCCAAAAACATAGCCGCTGGAGTTTCCGCACTGGCAAAACGCTGAACGAAAAGTGCTTTAAATTCGGCCCAAGTTATGCCAGGATAACATATTTGAGCAAGCCACTGCGAAGTTCTACCTTCCATTGCTGCACACAAAGCCATCACCAACGCACTGCCTTTTATGGTGTTTTCTGTTAAAATTATATCAACTGTAGGTCACCACGCCGTTGCATCGGCGCCAACAACGTCTGCGTTGAATTTGGGTAGCACTACCGAATTTTTATTTGTTGTTTCGGATGCCGTTGTTTGCAGTGTTTTAACAAGCTCGATAAAATTTTTATTTTGCATTTCCATTAAAATTCGCCATGGCCCACCAGACATATCAGATAGCGAGCCCGATGCCACTTCTGATGTCAGAGGTACACTTTCGTCTTTGTCCGCCATAATGTTAGTGCAGTGAGTTTCGATCGCACTGAAGTTCTGCGCACAACTAACTTGTGTCGTACACTTCTACTACGTGCTTACCATCAAACCACACTCGGCGTCAGCGACAACAAGCTGACTCTGCGCTATAACAGTTCTTCCCAAAACTACAAAATACAGACGACCAATAACTGCGCAAATAGAGGCTGATGCAATATTTCCATTATGATGAAATTACTACTCTGATGAAATACACTAAAAGCATACCCGTACACTAACACATGCATACTTTTGCTCCGACATATTCATCAAGATTCTTTTGACCATTTATAGTTTTTATATTTGTTTTTTTTTTTTAATGACCAAATTGGTCTTTATTAAATTTATACTGCTACCTGTATCGATTAGACAAGTATACATTTTTCCTGCTATTTTTATAATTATAACTACGGTTCCGGTTTTTCGTTGGAGGCCGACTCCTGAAAATCCGAATCGTCGTTTGCATAGCTTTCTGTAGTATCCATTGGTAAATTGGATTGCTGATTAACATTCCACAGGCTCACAAAAAAAAAAAAGTTTCATGATCTGGGTATGCGGCATATGCAGTTATATGTATTAAAGGTCGCTGAATCCGAATCTGAGGTCAGAATATCGCCATCACGTCTGAACTTCGACATAACCCCACAAAACAGAAACACCTTAAAATATCCCCCAAAAGATATACAATCCTGATCTGAGCATGCGATATATGTGTTAGCATGTATTTTGACCTTCTTTGCCCGAATCCGAAGTCAAAATTGACATTGCACTTCTAAGTTTCGAGTTAACCTCAAAAAACTCGAAAAATTTGTGAAGCCCCAAAAATTAATGGGGGGTCATGATCGGGTCATGCGATATATGTTTCTATATGTTTATTGACCTCCCAAACCCGATTCCAAAAACAAAGCCTATCACGTCAGAATTTTAACCTAACCTAAAATTTTTTTTAAAAACTCCCAACATTTTGAATTTTTTTTAATATTGGAGTAGGGTGTATTCAAATTTATTGTAAAAAAAGCTTTTCGGTTGGTATACCCCCTTTTGAACATTGTTTTATCAGTATACGCAATAGATTCATATAAGTAATGATTTTTTGCTTTAAAACTGTATTTCAACTAATAAAAAACATAAATCAAATACGTGATCCTACATATTTGGACAAATGCAGTAATAAATTATCAAAAAAAAAAATACATTTTGGAAGTTTTTCAAAACATATATCGCATGACCCGATCATGACTCCCCATTATTTTTTGGGGCTTCACAAATTTTTCGAGTTTTTCGAGGTTAAGTCGAAACTCAGATGTGCTACGTAAATTTTGACCCCGGATTCGGACTTAGAAGGACAAAATACATGTTAACACATATATCGTATGCTCAGATCAGGATACTATATCTTTTGGGGGACATTTTAAGGATTTTCAGTTTTGTGAGGTTGTGTCGAAGTCCAGACAAGATGGCGATATTCCGACCTCGGATTCGGATTCAGCGACCTTTAATACATATAACTGCATATGCCGCTTACACAGATCATGAAACTTTTTTTTTTTTGTGGGCCTGTGTTATCTATAGACCTATTTTGGTCAGATTTATGTAATTTTTTAAAATGGGAATTTCAGTTCTGACTCGGTTGAGCTTTATTTACTTGCGATTGTTGATTTGTATTATTCTGCACTGCTTGTCTTATTTGTGTGTTAGTATTAGAACTTGCTTTAGGAACGGGATAGTTATTTATAGATGCACCTTTTTGAGCTTTTGAGTTAGCATTATTTTGTTTTTTATTTATATCTAGGTCATAACGACCTTTTTGTTTTGCGGCTTTCTCTAAGCCCAAAAGTGTACTTATTATATATCAGCATTTTTTCATCTTAATAATAATTCGATGGGTAACTGGTCCATTATAACAGTTTCTATACTAGAGTTCATTAGTTCTGTGTAAATCACAGTGTTTGTGTTTATATCTTCTAACATTAGCTTATCACTAATTACATATGATATATTTTTTAAATAATCTACGAGCTTACGGATCGATCCTCTATACTGAACCTTTGTGTTACGGTCAATGAGTGTTGGCAATGGGGTGCATGAATTGTAGTTCTCGATCAATAGTTGGCGAAGAGCACTCCAAGTATTTGGTTGATGGCGATTAACTAGCGTCAGTGCGTCTCCTATTATTAGATGTCGGATATTTTGGAATATTCGATTTAACTGCAGTAAGTCTGTCGTAGGGTAAACTCGCAGGATATCCTCCACTTGGTTCAAGAAGGGAGCCAAACCTCTGTCTCCACTAAATCGTTCGTTATATTCAAAGAGTATAGAAGGTCTTTGAATGTATCAGGCGAAAGCACCACATTTTGTTGCTCGGTCATGTTGAAAAAAAAATGGTTAACGCGTATAGTGTAAAGTTAATGCTTATAGCACTTTAATATGTATTTTTTTCGGTTGGGTTTTGCAGTATAGCAATTTAAGTGCACAGTTTGTTGCATATAGCGATTTTAGCACATGAATTGTTTGTTATGCATATAGCAATTGTAGCGCACAGTTTGTTGCATATAGCGATTTCGTGTGCTATCAGCTAACGATCACTTCGTTTCGCGGAATAATTATTAGTGGTTACCAACATTGTCACTTTATAATTATCCTACCGGCTGCGCCATTTAAGTCTTTATTTTACATCAGAAAAATAAAACTTAAAATTTTCGGAATTAAAAATTTTATTTTAAACTTTTATATAAAACGATGTGTCTCGATTCAAATCGACTGTAATCGACTGTCTTATGATAGAGTGGTTTTGTATACAAGAAACCAGAGGCGTTTCGATCACGCCACATAAGTTCTGTGTGGTGAAATACATTTATGCTTCGTAAACAAATTTGAGAAGACTGACTTATGCTAGAGTGGTTTTGTTTCAACTGAAGTGGACATTCTTAGCGTGTGAAGTACGGAGAGTTCTGTATGTATATTATTGTATTGGGATGCAATGTGGTACAGTTGTGTATTATTATACTGATACATTTATATTGTAGCGAGAGGGTATAGTGTGCTGATGGGTTTTATGTTTTCATTAAGTTCCATAACGTCACTATTAGATGTCGGTATGTAAGTACATATGTATACCATATGTATAAATTAAATTAATCTCCGATTCGGTGTTCAGGGTGTCTTCCTTCTGCAGTAGAGGTACGCCTTTGACACTGAATTTAGGTTGATTATGTTGGAGGGCTTGACTTCGCCCCCTTAGTTATATTGCTAGCCTTGTGGCGTAGCAATGTAGTGTAATTAAGAACAAGGTTATTTTTACGGCTATGTGCCGGAGTTGAGCTGTAGTTTATTGAGCAGCTTTGTAAGAACTAAAACTAGGAAGTACAAAGAGATGTATTGAGGCTCCAAGCTAAAGTCGGCAAGCCGACTCAGCATAAACGGTAACGCAGCCACTTGCAATATTTTCAAGTGTCAGGTTACCGTCGCCGACCGAACGGCCCGGGGCGCTGAACTCATACGTCAGCGGAATTTACTTGGAGCGACAATGTGCAGTTGTTTGTGTTTCTTACGCAAGACTTATGTGTTAACTTATACATATGGTAGTACTGTATAGACATACATACATACATGCATATATCAATTCTCGGCCTGTTCAATGCATGCAAAATGGAAAAGTTTAGCCAGTGAATCTTTGAAAGTGGCACATAAACTTTGCCAAAGAAACTTTTTTGCCTCTCTGCCACTGCAGAAATCTAGAAAAAATGAAAAAGTGCCAAGGAAAAAGTAAACCAAAAAAAACGAAAAAACTACATCAAAAATATTGAACTAAACCGGAAAATATCAAAGAAAGTTAAGCTCAAAAACCAAACTCCTTTGGATTTTCTTCTCGCTTCCCAAAAAAAGAAATGAAATCTCATAAATATTGCTCATGTAACAAGAGATTGGATTTTCTTTGATCATCATTTTGTTCCTACCCAATTTGCATTCATACCTACCTACCTATGTAAGTTAAATAAGTCTCCTTCAACGATGATCCAGAGTCTTCTTGCAGAGGTTCGTTCCCCTTGCACAGTTGTGGTGAGACACTTGTGTCCCAGGTTTGTTCTTCTTAGGAAGTTTATGGTGGAGGGCTTGACTTCGCCCCCTTAGTTGATATTACTAGCATTGTGGCATTGTGTACGCCTGCTCAAATGTAGTCGGGGATTTTAGTCTAACGAAAGTCTTGAGTGGTTCTTTAGTATAGAGAAGAGTTGACTATTCACCTTTGATATACCAAAGAACAGTTGCCCTAAAGTCTGGCCGCCCGAGAATGTGCCAAGGTCGCTTAACAAGCTGGCTTCACTTTTCTTACTCGAATATAGGCGAATGAGACTGCTTTTAATCTCATCCCGAACCAAAGGAGTATTTGGTAACTCCAAGGCTTCGTCGGCACTATCAATAATTTTGTTCCTGATGGTCTTCAGAGTAAATAAACCATATGGTGTTTGGTCCTCTGTAATAAAAAGAATGTACTTTTGTTTTGTTCGTATAATCTTTATTAGTATTGGAAACAGCGAAGGTGCCGCTTCCAACGTTCAGTTGAATCTGCTCTATACATTTTTCCTTAGGTTCTAAGTAAGCCTAAGTCTCATTGCTGCGCTGCCCACAGTTGGACAGCAGAGAGACGGTTATGTATATTCTATATGTTATATACTTGCGTGAGATATCAAAATATCTCGTGTTGAGTCGAACTAATGGTCCAGAGACCAACGCTGAAATATTCCACACCGAAAACCTTAATAAAACTCATAAACTTGAGAGTGTTTTTATATTGGAGTTGGCGTTTATTTAGATTGGCATTCAGCTTAAGACTAAAAATTCATTATAAGAATATTTCGCTGTGAGCTTTAAAATGTAGATATGTTTATCAAATGGAGTATGTATGTTTTATGTTTGTGTGTATAATATGATCATGTAGAATCGCTAAGCGACTGCATGCTCGCTGATACTTTTGCTGAGTAAGATGTATACGACAATTCTTTTGCATAAGGCGTTGTAACTTAAGTGGAGTTTGTATAGTGCCGTGTGAGTCTGTTACTATGTATATATGATGTGCATATGCCATTATGTATGTGCATATGTCACTACCCTCCCCTTAAAGAGAAGTCAATGGTTATTCAGTGACTGATGGATACAATTTAGGTAATGGTTCTTGATTAATATTTGAATTTTGTGACATGTCTACGTTTGTTGTTGTAATTGGATTAAATGTTACATATTTAAGATAAATATATAATAAAATTATTACCAGAATAATTATTGCTATAATAAAATAAAAAGTGTAATTATTTTCTGTTATTAGTTGTACAATGTCATTGTGTCTTATAATTTTAATTTTTGTTAATTCTAAAGGTGAATATAAAGGAGTCAAATTTATTTCTGGTGGTTGGTAATTTTCGCTTAAATTTATGTTTATTTATGTTGTTTTATTTGCATAATTTTATTTCCTTTAATTTGTAGATTATTATTTGAGTTTTGGTAATTTTGTTTCAGTGTAGTTTCAGTTAGATTCCATGTCACAATTGTATTTGATTCAATGTATTTAATTATTTCTGTTGATTGAATAGGTATGTAATTACAAATTGGTTTATTAAGTTGAATTATATTTGTAATGCATTCATCCTCAATTTCTATGTTTTCAGAAGTAAATACTTTTCCGTCTTTTTTAGGCCATGGGTTTTAAAAAAATTCATGGTCTATTGTGTTTGTCGGAACGGAATTGTGCGTAACAGGCAGAAGGAGGCATCTCCGACCCCATAAACTATATATATTCTGAATCAGTATCAGTAGCCGAGTCGATTGAGCCATGTCTGTCTGTCCGTCTGTCTGTCTGTATGAACACCTGGATCTCAGAAAGTATAAGAGCTAGAGTCATCAAATTTTGCGACAACATACGTATATATTGCAGTGTCTCAAAGTTTTTTTTAAAATTTGGACACGCCCCTTCCCGCCTCCGTAAATCAGTAATAACTATTTAAAAACTACAATATTAGCTCAACAACCAAAGTTGTATATCTTACATGACAAATACTTTGCCACGGGCGTTATGTGAAAATTTCATTTAAATCGGACTATTAATAAGTGAGATATGATACGAATTAAACTCACTTTGAACATACATTTATACTTAAGCAGACCTAATTTACGCAAGCATACCGAAGTTCAAATCTAGCGTCAGACACACAGCATTTTAAACTTTTTATTTGCATTGTATGGTAACAAAATTGGTTGACAATGCAGCTTTGCCGATGAGCCAAGGAGTGAGGCAATGGCCGAGTGGTTAGAGTGGCGGACGGCTGTGAGAGAGTGCGTGTGTTCAACTCCCGGTTGAGGAGGGTGCGAATTTTCATTTATTAATTATTTATTATTTTATTTTATTTATTTTATTTATTTTATTCTAATAATATTCGGGCGGCGATTCCATACCGTTAAAATTTTTATTACGGTATAATATGATAATCCATGGCCTTATACAGTCAGCACCTGACTGTAGCGTTAGTATTTTTCAAAATAGGATAGTGTGTTAGTGTGATCTAGCTGATAACCATTGTGGTCGGGATAGGGAATGATTTTCACAGTATTAATTAATTCTTGATTAGTGGGTATGTGGGATATAATAAGCAGAAGATTGTCTTTGTAGTTAATCCATGTTGATGTTTTAATTGATAATATGTTTTTTGCGTTTACGTTTTCTAGTCTGTCATAGTTCAACAGTTTTGGATTAAACAGTCCGAGTCGAGAGAGCTGCATACCCATCTCTATGTCTTCTATATATTCTGTAAACTGTAGAAGTTCGTGTACTAATGTATCGATGTTTATTCGGTGGTTTTCGAATTCTTCAACTTTTTGCGTCTCTTTATTTATTAACTGTATTACGTCATTTAGTTCGTGTAATCTTACTGAGTTTGTTCCTAGTGCTTTTAAGTGTTTCTGCATTTCTACTCGGGCATTGTCATCTAAGGTGCCAAAAAGGTATTTGTATGCTGAACCTATTATATTAAACAGTCCTCGTTTCTGTCTGTTTCCTTGATGTAAGTTGATTCCGTTTAGTTCCCTAAGCAATTTTTTATATAACAACTGGATATGGGGTACATTATTGTAGTTAGCTGTACTTTGGCTAAAATGGTCAGTTATGCTTTTAATTTCGGTTAGGTTAATTCTTAAGCAATGGTGCTCGTATGCAGATGGCATCTGTATAGGTTTATCCGAGAAAAGCAAATATCCATGGTTGGTATCGATGTTATTTATTTGGATTTGTTGGGTGTAACATGTTGTGGTAAAGATGAGGAGTAGGATTACTTTCCCTTTTCCTATTCCCTTTTTCTATTGGTAATTTTGTAATGGTCAGGGTCCGTTTGTTCTACATTTTTATTTAATTTGAAGGGATTCTCTAGTTTACCTCTCCTTTTCTATATTTTGTATCAATTTCATACTCTTTTCTGTTGTTATTAATTTTGTTAATTTTATTTTCTTTGTTAAGTTGAGAATAGAGAAATATATAGGCTGGGGTCTGTCCAGTAGTATTATGTTTGGTTTTGTGGTTGTAAATGTCAAGTATTATTTCAATTTTACTCAGCTTAGCTTCGTTATCGTCGGAATTTTTAATTATTCGAATTTTTTCATTTATTGTTTTGTGGAGCCTCTCCACGTCTGCTATTCCTGTTTTTGCTGTGTTTAGTTGTAATTCGATGTTCTCACTTTCGAGCCATCGTTTTAGGGCTAAACTGGTAAATGCGCCGTCTTTGTCTGCTTTCAATACTCTAGGTTTCCCCAATTGATTAAATATGCGCATAAGGGCATTTTTACATTCTATCCAATCTTTTGTTTTTATACGTTCAAGTGTAGCAAATTGTGAAGAAATGTCTATGCAACTCAAACAATGATTACCTTCAGAGGAATAAATGTCTATGACGAATTTTTCACGACAATGTTCTGGTTTGGGTGTAATTTTCATCGGCATATCTGTGATACGGTGCTCTGATTTAGACAGATTGCAAATATGACATTCATTTATAATGTTTTGAATAAGTAGTTGACTATTAGGGAAATACTAAGATTCGCCAAAGAGTTTTGATGTTTTTTATATACCGGGATGTAGAAGGTTTTCATGGGTATTCAGGACTAACTCTTTAAATTTTGCATATGAAGGTATATTTTTCAGTAAAATTAGGCTACGGGTGATTTTAGTGTGCTTTGTATTTATTCCCTATAGTTCTGGCGACTAGTTCGTAGCTAGTGAAATAAGTACTTACTAAGGGACTACGCCTACTTACTTTACACACCCTAAGCAATGTATTTTTTCATTTCGTGTTTTGTATGAAATGTCCGCAAATAGGGTCAATCGTCACCACATCGTTTACCAGTAAGTAGAGAATAAGGTACCCATGATTGCAGTACTTATGTAGCTAATACAATTGACTACCCCTGTTTAGAGTACTTATGTAGGTACCCATGAATGGTCTAGAGAAAGAAGTACCTACAATAGGAGTAGTACAGAAGTTACCCGTGAATAGGTCGGTCAAAAAGTACCCATCACTAGAGTACTTATCTATATACCCATTAATAGGTGGGTGGGAAGAGCACCCATAACTAGAGTAGTTATCTGTGTAGTCATAAATAGGTGGGTGAAAAGAGTACCCATAAATTGGTGGGCCAAAAGAGTACCCATGAATGGGTTGGTGAAAAGACTACCCAAGACTAGAGTAGTTATTTATGTACTCATAAATAGGTGGGCCAAAAGACTACCCATAATTAAAATAAAATGAATAAAATTATGATTTATGTATTCGATTTTTTGTTTATTTACAATATTTTAAGTCTCTACTATAGTTTCAATTAATTTTTTTTTTTGTGCAGCTTGAGTTTTTAAAATAACGTTTTTTTTGCAGCTGCAAGGCGTTTCGGAGCTGGTCCTCCGCTGACCCATTTTGTTTTCCGGTATCAATTGCCTCTGAAAAGAACAAGATTAAAAAAATAATCACTTTCAATTAAGCAATGTAAGTTAGCTAGCTTGTTCTGCCGAGAGATGGCGCTGACAGATGAGGTGTGGGGCTGTTCGTCAGCGCCATCTATCGTCTGGCGTGACGATGTAAGTGTTAATTATACCTACCAAGCAAAACTATAAAAAATACTTAGTTTTTTTAAGGCAGATTTGCCTTGAACGCCAATCGTACAACGTACAACCGCATTGGCCATAATATTTTTTAAATTTTTTGATATACCGCCTGGCGTTATTAACATTTTGATTGCATCAATCTATAGAAAATACAGATAAATTCGAATTAAAAACCAATTTTAAATTTATCTCCTACTTACATATAGCTCTCGATTTGTGCTGTTTATTTCATCATTAATTGCATTAAGGTCTTCGACGGTGTTTATCGGGAACTTTGAGGTCACAATTTGTCCCTGATCTTGCTGTTTTGTCATACCTTTGATGGTACCGGTTTGCTCTGTGATAGCTTCTAGCAGGACCTTTTGAGTAACTAAATAGAAAAACAATGAAATGGTAAAATATGTAATCATGTACGAGCCTTTTTAATTATACCCTTTAAAGAATTATTTTGCATCCATTTTTTCAAGGCTCATTATATGGTCACAACAGCCACAAGCGTTAGGTTTTGGCTCTGTAAATGGTATTTTTAGTTGGCTTAAAAATTATAATTTATATAAATTAATATTTACTTACGAGTGTAAGCAAACTCCAGTCGTTTAATTTTTCTATCCAGACTATTTGACATATTTGATCTCTTTTATTTTGTTATAAGGAATTTGAATGGCTTTAATTAAAAGTAAAGATATGAGTTTAGTTTTGTAAATTAAGAGATCGACATTCCACTTAATTGTCAATATGATGAAGTAAGGGTAATATAATTAAGCTATTAGAGAAAGGGATAACGACCGCCTTACAAAGCAACTGGCTTATATGAAAAATTTCCACAGAAGATGAAGGCTCGACATCTGAAAGGTAAATACCTATGTCGCAAGAGTTTATAGGCTCAGTATAAAAATGGCGAAGGTTCCTTAATCGTCTTGCTTAAAATTGACCCTCAGAATCTTGCATTATTGATTCAATTCTTAAAGGAATGTCTCCTTCTATATAACAATAATTATTAGGTTCTTTTCGCATCATCGCGGCTCCTTTAAATAATATACATTTTTTTATCTTATAAGGATGGCATGGAGGTATGTTGGATAAATCCCCCTCTTCGTCCTTCGAATTTGCTCTAAAACTTTAGAGGGTTTTCGGACGTAATTTTTCATGCGTTGGAGATAATTTTCGAAGACATATGCGGAGCCTTTCACAGGATCGCCCACTTGCTCTACCGTTTGTTTCATATGGAGCAAACTATGGATGTTGTAGGATACACTGTTTTCCCCAAATATTTTTGGAAAGTTTTCAACAAAAACATGCAACATGTACTGACAGGTTTCCAAATTTGTTTCTCAGTGGAATGGGTTGCACAGCATCCTATATGCGCAATGCAATAACATAAATATAATATTGGTCATCATTAATTTCATTTTTTAGAACATAAACTCCAGTGTACAATAAAAATTGACGGAAATCTATCGCTTTCCATTTTGAGAGTTCACTTAATGACCTAGATGCTCTTGCGAATTCTCTGGGCATTTTCTTATGCAAGGACATCAACTTAAGGGATATGTTCAGTTTTTTTTTGATTAGTTAATTTATCACATGCCTTATTTGTTACCAATCTAACAAGAAATTTACGCATGACTCCAAGATCAACTAAATACATAAAATCAAGTGGAATTTGAGTGACCCTTTTAATATTTAGGGTTTCAAAAGGTGTAATTTTCGTTAAATATTTTTTTTTGTGGTGATCGGGATTATTTTCTTTTTTTGAAGTCCTCGTCTGTTATTAATTCTCCACTTTCAGTTTTGTATGTCAAAACACCATTTATTTTCCTCCTAACTTGGTTGCATTTCGCACATCCATGCGATGATGTATGTCCAGGAATGCCACTGACATAAGCTCTGTGGGGCATCACAAACAATGGCTCTAACTTCTATTTTAATGCTCTTTTCTTCGATCTCAAGTCCATTTAAAAGTATTTGCTCTAATTCGCTTATGAATTGGCCAAGAAATTCATCGCAATTATTAGGCTTCGATTTGCCAAAAAATATTCCTACTGGTACTACCGGTGAATTCCTTAGGTTGGTCAACTTGATTAAAATGGCATAAAGTTGTGAATTAGAACTTTTAAAAAGCGGAATACCATTAATATTAATGTCTATGGTGAAATTATTTTATCATTAACGTGATTTGCCATCAACAATTTAGTTATTTGATTTTTAATGCCAATATGTAAATAAGAGCCGCCATCGATTTGTGTTATAACTGATTTAGTTGCCGAAGTGCATTTGTAAAATGGCGAAACATTTACATTATTAGGCCATGGATTTAAAAAAAAATCATGGTCTATTGTGTTTGTCGGAACGGAATTGTGCGTAACAGGCAGAAGGAGGCATCTGCGACTGAATCAGTATCAGTAGCCGAGTCGATTGAGCCATGTCTGTCTGTCCGTCTGTCTGTCTGTATGAACACCTGGATCTCAGAAACTATAAGATCTAGAGTCATCAAATTTTGCGACAGCATACGTATTGCAGTGTCTCAAAGTTTTTTTTAACATTTGGACACGCCCCTTCCCGCCTCCGTAAATCAGTAATAACTATTTAAAAACTACAATATTAGCTCAACAATCAAAGTTGTATATCTTACATGACAAATACTTTGCCGCGGGCGTTATGTGAAAATTTCATTTAAATCGGACTATTAATAAGTGAGATATGATACGAATTAAACTCACTTTGAACATACATACATATATACTTAATATATATATATGGCATAAACACCCCTAACGGAGTACAGCCTGATGCACGATTTGCCTCCACGCTCCTCTGTCCTGTGCGCGACTCCGCCAGTTGGTGATCCCAAGTGTCGCCAGAATTGCGTCCATCTGGTCTCTCCAACGTGCGCGTGCTCTTCCTATCCTACGTTGTCCGCCAACTACCGCATCGAAAACGGATCGAGCTGGAGTTGTTCCGTCCATACGAGCTATGTGGCCAAGCCACCGAAGTCGCTGAATATTAATTCGCTTGACTATGTCCACATCGCCATATAGCTCATACAGCTCATCGTTCCACCTGATACGGTAGGTTCCGCCAACGCAAACAGTTCCGTAAATCTTGCGAAGGATTTTTCTCTCGAAGACACCAAGAGCAGCTGCATCTGACTGCGTCACCGTCCAGGCTTCCGCACCATATAGAAGCACTGGGATGATGAGTGCTTTGTAAAGGGTTAGCTTCGTCTTTCGAGAGAGGGCTCTGCTGTTCATTTGCCTACTGAGCCCAAAGTAACTTCTGTTGGCAAGTGTGATCCTTAGCTTGATCTCCAGGCTGACATCGTTGTTGCTGGTCACTGCAGTTCCTAGATAGACAAAGTCCTTGACCGACACAAAGTCATAGTTTCCAGCAGTAAGATGAGAGTCAAGAAGCCGCGTCTCTCGGTTACTGCACACCATAAACTTTGTTTTGCCCATATTCACTGCAAGACCAACTCTAGCCGATTCTCTTTCAATGGCTCCAAAAGCCGCCGTCACATCACGCTTGGTACGACCAATGATGTCAATATCATCAGCGTAACCAAGGAGCTGGACACATTTCTGTCCCAGTATTGTGCCCCCTCGATGCACTCCAGCTTTCCTTATGACACTCTCCATTAGCAGGTTGAAGAGCACACAAGATAGCGAGTCGCCTTGTCTGAGACCCCGCCTGGTACTGAAGGTTTCGGACTGGTCATTTCCTACCTTGACAGAGCTGATGGTGTTGCTCAATGTCATACTACAAAGCCGTACTAGCTTTGCAGGAATACCAAGCTCAGACATGGTGGCGTACAGGCGTCCTCGCCGTGGACTATCAAAAGCAGCTTTAAAATCGACAAACAGGTGGTAGGTGTCGATTTGGTTCTCATACGCTTTCTCCAGGATCTGGCGTAGTGTGAAGATCTGGTCGTCTGTGGACCGACCAGGGCGAAAGCCGCACTGATACGGTCCGATCATTGCTTCAGCATATGGCTTAAGTCGCTCACACATTACGCTCGTGAGAACTTTGTATGCGACGGGAAGAAGACTGATGCCACGATAATTGGTGCGTTGTGTTGCATCACCCTTCTTCAGAATGGGGCAGATCATACTCAGATTCCAATAATTGGGCATGCTTTCCGCTAACCATACGTTGCAAATGAGCTGGTGCATGCTCCTTACCAACTCATCGCCTCCAGCCTTAAACAGTTCAGCCGGTAGCCCGTCCGCTCCCGCGGCTTTATTGTTTTTAAGTCGTTTTATGGCGACTTCGACTTCCGTATAGCTAGGGATGGGAACTTCAACACCATCCTCTCTGATTGGGGTTAGTGGATCTTCTTCATCAGGCTCTTGGTTGCCTCCAGCCAAAAGGCTTTCAAAGTGATCCCTCCATAACCTCAGTACTGTCTGCATCTGTGACGAGATTTCCATCATCCCTCCTGCATGCAAGCGATCCAGACTTATACCCTTGAGTCATGCGTTTGACCCTCCGGTAGAAGTCGCGTGCATCATTCCTGCTTCTGCTATTCTCACACACTCAAGCCTTTCCATCTCCTGCTTCTTCCTCCTGAAAAGGCGCTTCTCATTTCTTCTCCGCGTCCTATAAATATCCACCACTGCTCGTGTGGCTCCTGCTTGCAGCGTCCGCCTGTATGCAGCGTTCTTTGCAGCAGTCGCTTCCCGACACTCCTGATCATACCATGGATTCCGTTTTGGGGGACGTTGGAATCCAAGGATTTCCACAGCAGAAGCATTAATGGCGGTAGATATGCACGTCCACATATCTGACGTATTTATAGGCGTTGGAAAGTGCTAGCCAAGTCGGCCTGAGAGTCGAGCGGAGAAGGCATCCCTGTGTTGTTGTGATTGCAGCTTTTCGATGTCAAGCTTTCTTGGCATACCTTGACGTGAGATTTTCGCGACACACAACCGTGCGCGAACCTTGGCTGCGACAAGGTAGTGGTCAGAGTCGATGTTAGGACCCCGGCACGATCTCACATCAAGTATGCTAGACGCATGTCTTGCATCGATCACAACATGATCAATCTGGTTGCAAGTCAGACGATCAGGTGACAGCCAGGTTGCTTTGTGGATGTTGAGATGACGGAATCTTGTACTGCTAACTATCATATTGTGCGCAGCGGCAAAACCTATAAGTCTAAGCCCGTTTGCAGAGGTAGACTCATGTAGACTATGCTGTCCAACGGTTGCTCCAAAAATGCTTTCCCGTCCGATTTTGGCATTAAAATCTCCGAGGAGGATCTTAATGTCATGTGACGGGCAGCGGCTATACACTCGGTCGAGTTCTGTATAGAAAGCATCCTTGATGGCGTCGTCCTTCTCCTCCGTTGGCGCGTGTGCACAGATAAGGCTGATGTTAAAGAATCTGGCAGCTACTCGGATCGTCGCAAGTCTCTCGTTTACAGGTGTAAATTGTGAGACTCGGTGCCGTAGCCTGGCTCCTACGACGAATCCACAACCAAACTCGCGCCTATCTGTATGACAGCTGTGGTATATGTCACAATTCCTTTTCTTTTTGCATCCCTTTCCGTTCCATCGCATTTCCTGGATAGCTGTAATGTCAGCCTTCAAATTGCTGAGAGTATCCACTAGTTGTTGAGTGGTACCAGGTCTGTACAATGTGCGTACATTCCAAGTGCATACTCTCAGATCATTATCCTTTTTGAATTTTCCGTGGTCGTCAACGTTTTTCGGGTATCTATCCGAGGCTCCTCTTGCATTCTTCACTGATGTGATGTTTTCCTTGGGTGGATATCAAGTCCTACGCCAAAACCTAATTTAAGGTTTAGGATCCCGCCGTGCACTTTGGTTTATAACTCAGCGGTTGCTAAGTTACAATCCAGGGAAAACCGCGTGGAGGTAGTGCGTCAACTTGAAGAAAGCAGGGACAATTATCACACTGGCGCCCACAAAGTTGAACGCAGTCAGTAGCTTTACCTTGTATACCTTCCCCCAATTTCCCCAAAACATATATACTTAAGCAGACCTAATTTACGCAAGCATACCGAAGTTCAAATCTAGCGTCAGACACACAGCATTTTAAACTTTTTATTTGCATTGTATGGTAACTTAATTGGTTCACAATGCGGCTTTGCCGATAGGCCGAGCAGTGAGGCAATGGCCGAGTGGTTAGAGTGGCGAACGGCTGTGAGAGAGTGCGTGTGTTCAACTCCCGGTTGAGGCGAGTGCGAATTTTCATTTATTAATTATTTATTATTTTATTTTATTTATTTTATTTATTTTATTTATTTTATTTATTTTATTTATTTTATTTATTTTATTTATTTTATTTATTTTATTTATTTTATTTATTTTATTTATTTTATTTATTTTATTTATTTTATTTATTTTATTTATTTTATTTATTTTATTTATTTTATTTATTTTATTTATTTTATTTATTTTATTTATTTTATTTATTGTATTTATTTTATTTATTTTATTTATTTTATTCTAATAATATTCGGGCGGCGATTCCATACCGTTACAATTTTTATTACGGTATAATATGATAATCCATGGTCTTATACAGTCAGCACCTGACTGTAGCGTTAGTATTTTTTTTCTTTAGGACATGCACTAAGTCCATTGCTCAGTCACGGGTCGGTCTATGTCTTAAGAACCACTTTTCTAAGTCCTCATTGAGGGTATTATTAGAATTTTCAAATTTATCATTAGGTCCACTTTCATTATTTATATTTTCATCCACTTGCACTTCACTTCCACACGAAAAATTTTGCTCATTTTCTTCTGGGGAGAGAAATTGAACACGAAAAAGCGACTAAAAGTAGGCGTTCAACTTCGTTGATACTTAGGTGGTTCGGCGTTCGCTTACCTTAGGGTGAATAGGGTAACTACCCATGTAGGGAGTAGTCGGGTGAGCTGTTTAAATATTGCTTAACGAAAATATGAGTCAGAAAGCATACACAAAAAAATTACGACGAGTAGGCGTTTTATTTCGTTTGACGCTTAGTGGTTCGGTGTTCGCTTACTAAAGGGTGAATAGTGTAACTACCCATGTAGGGAGTAGTCGAATAAGTAGTTTAAGTATGGCTTATCGACACCCCTAGAACGACTGGGTTATTTCTTTATTTGCAGCTTGAATTATTTCGAAGTCTGCATCACTCTCTATGTATAAAACGCCAGTCTTTGTACAAAAATGGTCGACTAAAATTCTTTCGGCTTTTTCTATTGTCATTTCGTCATACGAAATATGGATTATTTGCTTTTTGAAGTAGGTTTCGTGTCTAACATTAGGCGGTCCTTTGGAAAATATAACCTGTCTTTTAGAACAGTTAATGGGTTTTTGAGACAAACTTATTAGGTTACTACTATCTTCTTCTGCACTATGCTGGGTGGATTCACCGAAAAACGTCTGTTCTATTTTGTATACCAAGAAATTTTTATTAAGAAGAAAAGTAGCTGGTGGAATACTTAGTTGAAAATGCTGTTTTGGCTATTGATTCAGGGTCCATTTCAATTTGATGGAAGCCCTTTGCCAGGTCGATTGTTGTGGAATAATTGCATCTGCCTAGCTTACTTAAAATTTCGTCCATGTTTGGTATAGGGAATCTATCGTTTACAGTTATCTCGTTTAGTTTTCTATAATCAATTACTATACGAAATTTTTTCTGTCCGGAGGCGTCTAATCTAATTTTTTTGATACCATATGGTTTTGCATAAATCGGAATATTGTGTGAAGTGTTAATCGTGTGTTTTTGTTGGTTAGTGAAAGTAAGGTTGTCGCCTTCTCGATATTGGATATTTTTGAATTTCTTTAAAAGAGTGGTCAATTTTGATTTTTCTTCTATATTTAAGTGATTTAGTCGAAACAAATTTTCTTCAAATTCAGGTTTTTCGTGAGTTGAGGGATGTTCTTGAAAATGATTTTGCTCTGGAGTGTTATTCGAATTAATTAGTTTGAATTTGTTACTAAACATCTCTACTGTTTGTGTTTCAAAGTCAATTACTGCTTTTGCTGCCGATAACAATTTGCGTCCAATAAGCATATCATAATCATTTGAAAAAGCATGTATCAAAAAGTCTTGAGTTACTGGGAAAACATCGGTTGGAGGCAAGGTTGTACTTTTGTTTATGGTGAACGAACCATTGCTGGTATGAATTAGGTGGTTTGTCTGTTTCTCAGGTAAATCAAAAATGTTTCGAGTTAGCATAATTACGACCGCAAAACACCTTTTATCGTTATATTTAATAATTATGTATTGATTGATCCGGGGCCAAAACTAAAAATTCGCCTGTTCTGTTTGCGAATGTCATTCATTTAGAGGTTGCGCTTTTCTTCTACTTGGCCTGAAGGGTAATAGGCTTGGTTTGGGGCATGGTTAGTTTGATACGAAGTATCATAAGTTTGCATAGGGTAGACATTTGGATCATAAGAATACAAATTGGGATCAGTTTGATAAGAAGCGGGGTAGTAAGGGTAGTAAGGCGATTGATATGGATTATGCATGTCTTCTTGATATCTAGTCTTATCTATGCTCATTTTTGATTGTCCGCTATCGGATGGCCTTGCTCTCTTTATTGGATTGTTAGCTGGTATGTTTCCTCCTGGTGGATAATTATTTTGTGCTCCTGCAAAACTGGGTCTAAATCGGTTTTGGTCAAAAATGTCTTGTCTAGTAGTGTATCGAAATGGTCTTGGTTGTTGTTGGAAAAAGGTGGGTCGGAATTGGGGTGTAAAATTTGGTCTGGGTATTTGGGGTGTCATGTAAGTGGGTGGTTGGTATTATGGTTGATGATGAATTGCATTATAAGATGGTTGAAACGGTGTAATTGGGTTGGGTAGATTATGAGCATGCTTGTTATAATTGTTATTTTGCAATTTATTGGTATTTGAATTGACAGTTGGCTTTCAATTATTTTTCTGATGAATTTGTTCTTCATAAAGGTTTTTTTTCTTGAAGTGTATTTATAAGAGACCTTAACTCTGGTAAATTGCAATTGACGATTCTTAAGTAAATATGTGTCGGTAACTTTTGTATTAAAGTATCAATGCTTGTTTTAACTAATCGGTTGTATAATGTAGTTTCTTCAGAATCATTTTCTAAATCTAATTTAGTAGTTAACATTTGTCTTTTTCTTTCTGCTTCTTCCAAAAATAATCTTACATTACCTCGGAACTGTGTGTTACGAAAATCCTCTAGTAATTGAAGAGTCGGCACTTGGGGCGTGTAGTTCAGGATGAGTTGCTTGCGAAGATCGGTCCAGGTGGTCAAGTTCGTAACTCCCAGGGTACGGATGACGTCGCCGCTAATGTTGCGCTCGATATGCCCAAAGATGATAAGTTGTTGTCGTGCATCATTTGTTTGATTCAGGGCCAGAATAAAATCGATGCGACTTATGAAAGTATAGAGAGTATTTGCGTCGCCTTGGAAGCTCTCTACTGCTTGTATTTCACGTTCCACTTGGATCATGTTACCTTCAGAAAGAAGAATTGGTTGTTGCTCTGACATTGCCATTTTGTTGATTTGTTTTTAATTTGTTGATTAATTTATATTGTTTTTGTTTTTTGTTATGTTTAGTTATTTAAACGAATTGGTTTTCTTAGTTTGTAAGTTGTTTTAGGTAAGTTTTTGGTTTATGTGTTTCACTTAATTTATTTATTTTTACTTTTCTTATTTGTAAAGTTTCAGTTGTTAATTTTCACTGCGCTTCTAGCTATTTCACTCTCTTGGAGATAACCGTTTGGATTTATCACTCCGGCAAATTCTAGAGCGTCTTCTTAAAATTGTTTTTAAGTTTCTTAACGACAATTATGTTTTGCCGGGTTTCACGGTTATCACTTTACTGTCGAGGTTTACTTATGTAAACTTAAAGCGTTGTTGACCGATGCAAATTGTCTTTACGAAAATTCTTTTGCGGATAACTGGAGAACGAATGCGAGAATTGGAAAGTCTTGCTATCGCATCTAGATTCGAACACTGTTATTCTACCGGCTGCGCCACTTGCGTGAGATATCAAAATATCTCGTGTTGGGTCGAACTAATGGTCCAGAGACCAACGCTGAAATATTCCACACCGAAAACCTTAATAAAACTCATAAACTTGAGAGTGTTTTTATATTGGAGTTGGCGTTTATTTAGATTGGCATTCAGCTTAAGACTAAAAATTCATTATAAGAATATTTCGCTGTGAGCTTTAAACTGTAGATATATTTATCAAATAGAGTATGTATGTTTTATGTTTGTGTGTATAATATGATCATGTAGAATCGCTAAACGATTCCATGCGCGCGGAAACTTTTGCTGAGTAAGATGTTTACGACAATTCTTTTGCATAAGGCGTTGTAACTTAAGTGGAGTTTGTATAGTGCCGTGTGAGTCTGTTACTATGTATGTATGATGTGCATATTTCATTATGTATGTGCATACGTCACTATATATGTATGGAAAACTTTCGAAGGTGGCCGTCGTCTGTAAGTAAGTATGTGCTTACTAATGCAGCAACATATGTACATAAAGAGATGCCGGTGGCGCAAATTGCGAGGTTAGGAGAAAGTAGAAAAATCTTTCTCTTCACAAAGGAACAATTACACACAGTCCTCTGCCGCATAAGATAAGTAAAAATTTAGTACTTATCTGTGGGGGATCCTGACGAGATACCGATGATCGTGGCTCGAGCGGAGCGAGGGGATAAAAATCCAGCGACGTGGTGTCCAAATGTAGATATAATCCGGCTCGAAGGACCAATGTTTGTGGTGGCGGCAATGAGATCTTTCTTCCTTCTAGGGGGATCGTAGGTGGGGGCGAAACTGCTATTGAAAACGAAACCGATGCGAGAAAACAATTCGAAATAAAAGACAATTCGGGGCGCGTGGTTTACTTCACTGTGTATATTTTTCAACTAATATCTCTGTACAATGTTACATATTTAGCTTAAGCCTAACTTAACATACACATGTTGAATAAAAGACCGCGAGAGCCCTCGCTAACTCTCGCACTGTTTACGACGAGATGCTGCCTACTTTTTGGCGGCGAGTTTCGGCGTAAACAGTAGAAATTATTGAATGTTCTACGAAAGTTTTAATTTCATACCAATCGCTATCGTTTAGTAAATCTAGACAGTCTCCTATGTTTTTTCTAATAGGATCCATTTCCAATCCTTAGTATATTTTGATTTCAATTGGCTTTTGTTTCTTTTGAATTTTTGTATTACTTAATTTCTTAGTATATATTTTATTTTATTTTTTATTGATCATTTTATTTAAATTTTTTTGGATATTTGTACTTAAAATTATACAATTGATTTTGAAGATATATTTTTATATCTTATCCAAATTATTCGCTCTGCTTATGTAATGTCTTTTTATTATTTTGTTACAATAGTTATGATCAAGAGAAGCACCCACAGTGACTGAATGTCTTCTGTGTGGTCTACTATCATAACGTTATTGTCCACATTGGCCGTATTATGTGACTGAATGTCTTCTGTGTGGTCTACTATCTTAACGTTATTGTCCACATTGGCCGTATTATCTTTTGCTGACTGTCGTCAGATCCAAACCAACCCACTTCTATTAATATTGTTTGCTTTTGTTTGGGTTTTGGTTTTACATTAATATTTTTATTTAATTTTTTATTTTGATAATTTGGTATTGGTATGCATGTATATGTATATGTATATTGTAACGAATGTTATTTATTTAAGTGTATTTTGTGGTTTTCAAAATAGAAGAGCTTCTGCTCTGTTTGAGGTTCTTTATTTGAATGTTTGATGTGTGCTGATGTTGGGTTCAGCTGACCCGCACATACAATGCTTATACCTATCTATTCTTAATTACATATATACATATACATATGTATGCAGAAGGCATAGCTTGACCACTAGTGCTGCAAAGTGCATGCTCAGCATTCTCACGCTCCGCGATCGGCTTATGTATAAGCGCTGGAACATATTACTTGGGCGCTGGAATGCTTATGTAGTTATTGGTCTTTGGGTATTTGTATATTTGTATTTATTATATTATGACAAAGTGTCACAATGTATTGACGCTAAGTTATACCCAATCATATACCTTTTTAAAGAAATGACGTAATGCATGTAGTCATTTAGTTTTAGTGTTAATATATTGTGTTACAAAATATATATATTTTGAATTGATATTGATTTGTTTCTTATTATATACTTAATTATTAGCAATGGTTTTGTCTCAAAGCATTTGTATGTAATGACAAGGAAAAAATATTTTTTTTTTTTATATTTATTTTTTTTTTTAACTCTCTTAAAAGAATATTTTTTTGTGTTTTCGTTTTTTTTTGGGTTGATCAGACCTGTTCTTGAATGAAACGTTTCATTGATTATATATTTAGGCCATGGATTTTAAAAAAATTCATGGACTATTGTGTTTGTCGGAACGGAATTGTTCGTAACAGGCAGAAGGAGGCATCTCCGACCCCATAAACTATATATATTCTGAATCAGTATCAGTAGCCGAGTCGATTGAGCCATGTCTGTCTGTCCGTCTGTCCGTCTGTCTGTCTGTATGAACACCTGGATCTCAGAAAGTATAAGAGCTAGAGTCATCAAATTTTGCGACAACATACGTATATATATATTGCAGTGTCTCAAAGTTTTTTTAAAATTTGGACACGCCCCTTCCCGCCTCCGTAAATCAGTAATAACTATTTAAAAACTACAATATTAGCTCATCAACCAAAGTTGTATATCCTACATGACAAATACTTTGCCACGGGCGTTATGTGAAAATTTCATTTAAATCGGACTATTAATAAGTGAGATATGATACGAATTAAACTCACTTTGAACATACATTTATACTTAAGCAGACCTAATTTACGCAAACATACCGAAGTTCAAATCTAGCCACACAGCATTTTAAACTTTTTAATTGCATTGTATGGTAACAAAATTGGTTGACAATGCAGCTTTGCCGATAGGCCAGGGAGTGAGGCAATGGCCGAGTGGTTAGAGTGGCGGACGGTTGTGAGAGAGTGCGTGTGTTCAACTCCCGGTTGAGGCGGGTGCAAATTTTCATTTATTAATTACTTATTATTTTATTTTATTTATTTTATTCTAATAATATTCGGGCGGCGATTCCATACCGCGTCAGACACACAGCATTTTAAACTTTTTAATTGCATTGTATGGTAACAAAATTGGTTGACAATGCAGCTTTGCCGATGGGTCAAGAAGTGAGGCAATGGCCGAGTGGTTAGAGTGGCGGATGGCTGTGAGAGAGTGCGTGTGTTCAACTCCCGGTTGAGGCGGGTGCGAATTTTCATTTATTAATTACTTATTATTTTATTTTATTTATTTTATTCTAATAATATTCGGGCGGCGATTCCATACCGCGTCAGACACACAGCATTTTAAACTTTTTAATTGCATTGTATGGTAACAAAATTGGTTGACAATGCAGCTTTGCCGATGGGTCAAGAAGTGAGGCAATGGCCGAGTGGTTAGAGTGGCGGACGGCTGTGAGAGAGTGCGTGTGTTCAACTCCCGGTTGAGGCGGGTGCAAATTTTCATTTATTAATTACTTATTATTTTATTTTATTTATTTTATTCTAATAATATTCGGGCGGCGATTCCATACCGCGTCAGACACACAGCATTTTAAACTTTTTAATTGCATTGTATGGTAACAAAATTGGTTGACAATGCAGCTTTGCCGATGGGTCAAGGAGTGAGGCAATGGCCGAGTGGTTAGAGTGGCGGACGGCTGTGACAGAGTGCGTGTGTTCAACTCCCGGTTGAGGCGGGTGCGAATTTTCATTTATTAATTATTTATCATATTATTTTATTTTTTTTATATTTATTATATTCTAATAATATTCGGACGGCGATTCCATACCGTTAAAATTTTTATTACGGTATAATATGATAATCCATGGCCTTATACAGTCAGCACCTGACTGTAGCGTTAGTATTTTTTTAACCTATCCTTATGTACTTTTTGTTTCTTCTGCTTGTTATCTCTAATTATAATGTTATCCCTGTCTTCTATGGTTTCTACCGTATAAGGACCTAAATATACTGGATCTAACTTATGACCCGCTTCGTTTCTTAGTGTAACTTTATCTCCTATTTTAAATTCAAAATCTAAAGTTTTCTTATCGTAATTTTGTTTCCTATAAGACTTAGCTTTTTCTAACATAAGTCTAGCGTCTCTGTTATATGCTATTTCTAATCTAAATTTTATTTCCTTAGAGTAATCTTCTACATTATATAGTGGTTCTATTCTATTTGTTTTATTAAAATCTACGAACTGTCTTGGTAATCTTCCAAAGACTAGTTCATATGGACAGTATTCATGCATGACTGATGGTGTTGTGTTGAAGCAATAGGTAAAATATTGTATCCAAACGTCCCAATTAGTTTTGTCTGCAGAAATGTATGAACGAATGTATTCATTGAATGTTCTATGACTTCGTTCTATTGTACCTAAAGTCTGGTGATGATATGCGGTGGATGTAAGATTTTCAATCTTCATATATTTACACATATCTAAGATTACCTTGTTTTTATACTCGGTACCCATGTCCGAAATGAAAATCTTCATTGGACCGTACTTTAGCATAAAATTTTCGAATATAGCTTTCGCGACAGTATTTGCGCTCTTGTTTGCTACTGGTATGGCTACTAGATATTTTGTTAAATCACATATTAGTGTGACGATGTATTCGTTGCCATATTCTGATTTCGGTAGTGGACCAACGGTGTCCACTATCACTATATCGAAAGCATTTGTTGGGGTTTCTGTTTTAGTCATTGGGGTCTTTGTATGTGTCGTTGTTTTCGACATTTGGCATTTATGACATCTACGTATGTACTCTTTTATATGACGAGTCATATTTTTCCAATAATAGTGTCTTTTTATTTTCGCTAGCGTTCTATAATGCCTGTATGACCTCATTGAATTGGATCGTCATGAAATGTAGACAGTATTGATTGTATCTCTTTTTCAGTTTGTATAATGGTCACCGGCTGGAGTAGCGCTACTTTTAATGATTTCAATTTTTGTTGCCCATATTTTTGAAAGTTGTGACGCCGCATGAAGCGCGCCACATAATTTATAGGTTTAACTTATATATAAGATATCTCTAAGCCCAATATACCCGGTAGCATCTCCTTGAGCAGGAACAGCAAGCATAGGCAAAGGCAAGGGGCGTAGGCAGAACAGGCGAAACAGGGCATACAAAAGAGAAAATCCCCCACACTCGGCACCCATGCCTAGTAACGGTGCCTCGGTACCCAGAGCTTGTACACACACAAGTAACGGTGCCTCGGGACCCAGAGCTAGCGCACAGTCGAACACTTGCACTAGTAACGGTGCCTCGGTACCCAGAGCTCGCGCATTTAGTCAGGCAGGTGCACAAGTAACGGTGCTTGGGCACCCAGAGCTCGTGCACAGACAGCACAAGGCAACGGCATCGCGACCAAATTTTGGGCAGCGGCGCCAGACAAGCAGCGACGCTAAGCCAGCAACGACGCTCAGCCAGCAGCGACGCTAAGCCAGCATCGACGCTCAGCCAGCAGCGACGCGCAGCCAGCAGCGACGTGCAGCCAGCAGCGAAGCTAGGCAAGCAGCGGCGCCGGACATGCAGAAAAGTGCGAGCAGAGTCGCAGCAGCCAGGCACGATCGGCCGAAGGCAGCGGCGACAGGCAAGCAGCAGCGACATGTACGCAGCAGCGACGACATGTTCGCGGCAGAAAAATGAAAGCTGCGAAAACTAGGCCAAGGACAGTTGATCGCGAGCAGCCAATTACGCCGGAAGCATAGCTCTCCCACGGGGGAAATATAAAGTGCAGTAAAAATAAAAGTGTTAAGTGCCCGCCCAAGGACATAAATCAAAAGGAGATGAACCCGGTAGCAGGAGAGTCCAGGTGAGCTGGAGAAATATTTAAATATTGAAAGTAACAGTTATAGCTAACGTAGATGGTGCGAAGTAGGCAGGAAGGCAGGGCCTAACTAGGATAAGTAACTAGCGCTAGAAAAAGACAATGAATAAAAGCATGTTATTAAATATTTAAATGAAACAAACCCGCCGTGCTTATTAAATATACCCAGTGATACATTTTCTCCCCTCTAGAGCAAATCGTGAAAAGTGTCGTGTACGTGTGTGCCATGTGTGAGTGTGTACTTGCAGAGTCGCACTTTCTGGTATGCCGGTGCTCCGCTGGCCAGTAAGCGATTCTGGGCGTACACACACACAGTTCGTGTCGTGAGTGAACGTCAGTTGACGAGCGGGTGTGAGCGTATGCTCTAACGAGTTGCGGCGTGGTGGAATACACCATCGAGAGACTGATGGGAGTACAGGCGACAGTACCTGCGGTCACGGGCATTTTAGCACGACCAGCGGCCGATCGTGAGTCGTGAGTGAGACGCCAGTTGGCAAGTGGTGTATGAGCGTGTACTCTAATGAGTCTGCGGCGTGGTGGAATACACCACTGAGCGGCTCGTGGGGGTACAGGCGAGAGCACCTGCGGTCACGGGCGCTCTGCACGACCAACGACCGACCGTGAGAGGCGTCGTGAGTGCGTTCCTCACGACGAGAAGCCAGCAAGGCACGTGCGACACGCGACACGTGCAAGCGAGTTACAAACGGACCACGTGATGGTAGGACCCACGTGGAGATCCACTTTTCCAGCGAGTACACGTGCGTGACATAGACCACGTGTGTCCCTTATACCCTGTAATACCCCAGTAGGGTATGATCAACTAGTAGCTCTTCTCTTACTAAAGTCATGATAGTCCTAGTTTTATATAAATGTTCTGTAAAGACCCTGGCGGGACTGAGATATGTACCCCAGCCTGAGAAAACATCCTTACAAAGTATCTATTGAAATGGATTCAAAGATTTTTTCACTCGGTGCCAATTTGAGTTCGCTGATTTTTAGCATACCGGCTTGCATTTCAAGCCTTTGGAAGAACTGACCTAAATCTAGAATTCCATTGGTATATAAATCGTCAACATCAATTCTTGCAATAACTTTATTTCCTCGTTTTAGTAAACAAATAAATTCAGTTATTCGCAAGATCACTACTTTTCGTACTTCATCATTTGTTATGACTTCGTGTACGTTGGGCTTAGATACATTTCTTATACTTTGCCTAGGCAATAGTTCCTTATTTGTTACTGCACAGTTTTTATCATGTCTACTTTGTTGCCTGGTAGTGACTTTCAGGACTTTGTGTTGCATGTCTTTGAGTTGTTTTATATTTATACGCGAAAGTGCGTCTGCTACAAAATTATCTTTTCCCTTTAGGTATTCTACAGTGAAGTCGTATTCTTCAAGCTCTAGTCGCATGCGAGTTAATTTATAACTGGGATTAGTCATAGAGAATAGATACGTTAGTGGTCTGTGGTCCGTTTTAATAGTGAAATGTTTGCCATAAATGTATGGTTTAAAATGGGTAATTGCCCAATGAATTGCCGCTAGTTCTTGTTCCGTTGTACTCTTATATTTTCCCCTTTTGTAAATGAACGAGATGCATAAGCTATTGGGAGCTGAATCCCGTCACGGTTCTGAGTTAGATCCGCTCCGCAAGCTTGTTTACTAGCATCCGTTATAATGCAAAATTCTTTGCGAAAATCAGGATATTGTAATAATGTGGGGTGCATAAGTTTTTCTTTAAGGTATTCGAATGCGTTTTGGCATTCGCTTGACCATTCAAAAGGAACATTCTTTTTACATAATCTAGTTATGTGCCGTGAATAATCGGCGAAGTTCTTTATAAATCGACGATAACAGCTGCAGAATGCTACAAATCGTCTTGCGCTGTCCGCATCATGAGGGACAGGGTAATTTCTGATGACGTCAAATTTCTTGTCATCTGGCAATACTCCTTTGTCGGTGCATTTGTGACCTAGGAATGTCACTTCATGCATGAAAAATGAACATTTTTCTGGATACAACTTTAGGTTATATTTCCTACATACATTAAAAACATCAGTTAGGTTTTTAATCATGTGTTTTTCGGAACATCCTATCACCATTAAGTCATCCATATAAAGGAATGCCTGAGAAGGTTCTTAACCAGAGAATGATATAGTCATCATTCTCTGAAATGAATTTGGTGCTATTTTAAGACCAAATGGTAATCGCGTAATGCGATATGAGCCATTGCTCGTTGAAAAAGATGTTATATTTCTTGAGTTTTCTTCAAGTTCTATTTGATGGAAACCTGACATCAAGTCAAGGCATGAAAAGTATTTAGCTCGACCAAGTTGATCCAAAATGTCATCAATTCTTGGGAGTGGAAATTTGTCAGAAAGTAGTTTTTTATTGATTTGACGATAGTCAATTACTAATCGCCATTTCTTTTGTTCTGAATTTGGTAATGATTTTTTCGGAACTAACAAGAGTGGGCTGTTGTATTCAGATACAGACGGTTCTACGATTTTGTCGTTAATTAATTTCCCTACTTGTTTTTGAATTTCGTCAATATGGCTATGCGGGCTTCTGTAGTTTTTTATATAAATGGGTTCATCATCTTTAAGTCTTAATGTTTGTTTATAAAAATTGTTTGTTGATATTGGTTTGGTTTCCAGTCCGAACACATCACTATACTTTGTGCATAATTCAGTTAATTGATTTTTAAATTGCTCTGGAAAATTTTTTTTTTAGTTTTGAAAGTACTTGTTCGCTTCTATTTTCTGGATTGGTGTTATGAATGTCATATTCTTTTAGGTTTTTATATTGGATTTTGTTTACTTTGACCAATTGGTCGAAATTACTTGTATTTTGAAGTCGAATGTATACATGTTTGGATGCTGCTATTGTATTTGCAACATAAATTCCATTATGTATTTCTTGATTAGGAACAAATATGTAATCATTTACGGTATTAATGTCTATTTTCCGAATAACTTGTGATCTGGCTGATAGAAGAACTGTATTGTTTCCAGCGCTATATGTTATAGGAACATATATTGGGTAATTTAAATTTTGGGGCCTAACTATAAACCAGTCTTCACTTGGTTTAAAATCTAGTTGATAATTGAATTTTTTTATAAAATCAATGCCTATTATTCCATCACATGGTATTGAAAAATTTGAGTCTACCAAATGAAATTCATGTATCAGAGATGTGGCTAGCCTGATAAATTCTATTAATGTCTGTGCCATTTCGGAAATTGTTATTGTTTCTGGCTTATATTCAATTCGATCGCTTCCTTCTAGTGTTTCAATGTCACCATCGGATTCAGCGTTGCTTGATTGAATAGATTCGTCTAGTCCTTTGAACTGGTCGGGATCGAATTCCACCAATTGACTTAGACTTTCTGGCACGTTAATCAGAATATGTCTTCTTTTCCTGATATTAGTTAATCTTGTGTTTAGGGATTCTATTACCCTTAAACATTCGTTATGATGCTCAGGTGTGAATCTATTTTTATAGCTATTTACTAAGGTAACTATATTATTGTATTCTCCTACTAGTATCTCTGTATGGTTTTTCAACGTTTCTGCTTTTATTACTGCATTTTTATTTATGCATTTATATGATTTGTCAAACTTGTAGCGAAATTCGTCTATATGTTTCGCTATTTCACTCCATTCCATTCTTGTATTGGAATTTCTGAAGCTTTCTTCTTATTCGTCATGTTTTTTTTTTTTATATATGTTCTAAATGGTTTGCTCTACCTATATAACGCTTCTTAATAATCTTATTGTGCTTGACATAAATTGTAAGCAAAAATTGTAAAACTAACACTATTGTTATGATCAATAATAAGATCCACAACGAATTTATGTCGTCCCTGTGATCTATTATTTTGACATTATTCACTAAGTTGGCAGTATTATCTTTTGCCTCGCTAGAATCGCTAAACCATCCCATTATGTGGTTTTATATATATTCAATGAAACGTATTGTTAAAAGAAAAATGAGATGTCCTAATTGTGAGTTTTTCTTGAAAGGAGGAAAAGTATTTTCTTCTTGAAAATCAAAAATAAAGGTAGAAAATTTTTTTTTTACTTAATGAAGATAAGAATTGTTATATTGTCATTGTCATTTCACAAAAAATTTTTGCAGCTGAGTATGTATATACTCAGTACCAGAGACGTGGAAATATTAGTTGTTAATATATGTGGTAGGCTCACATATTTGTTTACAATTAAAAAAAAATTGTCCAACCGCACTGTTAGTGAAAAGCCTATCAGATATTAGTATTTTCAAAGCAGCGGTTCCCGCCTCCGCTTCGATTTTAGTAATTAAAATTAAGGCAAATTGGGACATTGGCATTTGGCATGCAGCCCGTTTGCGTTGTTTCGCACCTTTGCGAAGCTTTTTTTTTTTATTTCTTCGAGACGCTCTTTGTAGCGTTGTCGTGTTGCCTCATCCTTGCTGACTGGGTCTTCTTCTTCAGATTTAGGCAAGTCCCTCTGTTTGGTGGGCACAGCCGTCGAGAATTGTGGCTCCTCTGCCATCAATTATTGTTGTTGTTTTTTTTTATATTGTTATTGCCGTTTTCATAGTTTTGTTATTTAATTAGTTGTTATTTATTTAGTTTATAGTGGAACTAAGGTTAGTCGACTGTAATTATTAGCACAACACAATCTTTGTGGACTAGTGAACACTGTCACGGTCGCCATGTAATGAATGTTATTTATTTAAGTGTATTTTGTGGTTTTCAAAATAGAAGAGATTCTGCTCTGTTTGAGGTTCTTTATTTGAATGTTTGATGTGTGCTGATGTTGGGTTCAGCTGACCCGCACATACAATGCTTATATCTATTTTATTTAATTAGTTTATAGTCGGACTAAGGTCAGTCGACTGTTTAAAAGTAAAGAAAAAAAAAAAACAATTAATAGTTATAATTAATAATTTTAAGTTAAAAGTAAAATCTTAACTGTGAGAAAATGTATTGTATGTATTCTTAATTACATATATACATATACATACGTATGCAGAAGGCATGCATATGTTATGTATAGCTTGACCACTTGAGCTGCAAAGTGCATGCTCAGCATTCTCACGCTCCGCGATCGGCTTATGTATAAGCGTTGGATCATATACTTGGGCGCTGGAATGCTTATGTAGTTATTGGTCTTTGGGTATTTGTATATTTGTATTTATTATATTATGACAAAGTGTCACAATGTATTGACGCTAAGTTATATCCAATCATTTACTATGTTGGTAGGGTAGATATGCTACAATATGAAGGTTAAGTGCCATGACCAGGAGGAATGCCTCCAGGTCAGCACTTGGTTCCACATTACATAATTATTGATTCCATGTGGAAGAATCACGATCGAATATGAGTTTAATTCTTTATTCTGAGAATGTTTGGTAAGTTTGAATACAATTAAATTGAAGTCTGCTCGAGTGTGGTTCTCCCCCAAGAGTGTCGCTTGGCTCCTCAGCTTTGAGCCGTTGAGCCCTCAGCCAGCCAGCATAAGTGCTGACCAAGCGCAACGTGACTTGCTGTCGCGCTCGAGTGTTGCAATATTGAGAGTGCCGGCCCAGCACCTCCATACAATGTTGTCGATATTCGGCTGACACCGCGGAACTGTGCTGACGCTGATACGGGGGCAGCAGCGGCGGTAAGGCAGGAAACGCCCCACTTGCAGATCGATGACCAGTTTAGCCGTAACACCAGTTGTACGGTGTGAGGGGGAAAAGGGAAGCGTTTAGCTGGTGTTAACTCCTCCCCGCCTCAAGATCTGCGTCCCGCAGATCAATGAGCCTTGCCTGACTCGGTTTGGCCCAACGCTTTTAAGTTTGCGGCAATGTCGCGGACATTGGGCATGCATTTGGTGGACGTCAGCTTCTTCCAAAGGAAATAAAAACCTAAGAGTATACAGATGGCGAGTGCCGCCTCGGTGAGGAAAGAAGCTAGTAGCTCTCCGGTCACGTTGGACATCTTCTCCAAATTCCTCATGCTCACGTCGTGGACGTATTCCAGGGAAAGTTGAAAGTTGCTGGCCGTTATGTGGGTCAGTACGGCCGGCATTGCCATTAGATGACTGATCGAGTAACTGGAATAGTTTTGGCCGTCGACCGTTATCGTCTCATTGTCGAATTGGATGATAAAGGAGCCGATCAAGTGGTAGTTCTTTGCAGCCGTTCCCAGAGTTCCGTTGAAGTTAGTCAGGTAGAGCATTCCATCGTCGACTTGCTTAACCACTCGTTGGTTGTTTCTTTGGTATGAGCACCTGGCCTGACCGCCTTTCAGTAACCGGGGAATACAACTAGCCTCCTCCAGTTTCTGTAGTTCTTTCTCCCGGCAAAGAGTGGTATTGCCAATGGAAAGGCAATCTCCCAGGACCGCATAAATTTCGCTCGAGCTTGCAGCTAGCTTATGATGTTCCAGTATAATCTGCTTTCCTTCGCTTATCGTAGCGTACAAGTGCATAAGGCGGTAATTCTCAACCGCAACCTTAGGGAACGCCAGTATATAAAGCAATAAGGTGAAGAGTTTACACGAACACCCGGATAAAAGCATGAAGAGTTGAATTGATGCTCTCATGAAAGACACTTGTGCTTTTTGGTTGGCGGGGACGTCAGTGCCCGAAGAACGAACTTTATTGAATATCTCTTAAGCTTAAAGTTAACGGGTGCCAAGTGCTGCGACATAGCAGCCAAGGCTCTTATGTATTCTTATACAATGTAATGGTATGCGGTACATACATTGAGAGAGTATGTTGTGTGCGCGCAGTATGTACATGGCTAGCGTGAGAACGCTAGTGTGGTTCATAAGTTGGTGATCATGTTACACTTCCACTTGAACGTCGCTGTTTGCATAAACACTGCAACAATGTAATTGTGTTTATATTTGATTGATGGAATTCTATGTATAATATATATATGACATGTGTGCATACGACATAACGAAACTTAGTGTAGTTATTTTATTTACTTATATATATATTATTTTTACTATATTTATTAATTTTTTTTTTTGTTTTATATATATTTGTTTTTTTTTTTTTTTAATTAAAGAAGCTATTGAAAATTTGAAAAAATATTGATTTTAGCAATTGTTAAAATAATAATAAATGTGTCTGGTTTATATGTAATTAAAAATGTTTTTTTTTAAATATATTCTTTTGGATAAAATAAAGAATTAATGAATAAAATAAACAAATTAAAGAAAAATATCGTTTTAAAATATATTTTAAAATTATTTCGTTTCTTATGGGTTGCCAACCCTACAAAATATATTAAGAATTGAAAATTTTTAACCTATCTTTATGGACTATCTGTTTCTTATTTTTGTTTCCTACAATTGTAATATTATTATTAAGTCCTATCTCTGAAACTAATTTTTTTTTTTTTTTTTTTTTTTTTTTTTTTTTTTTTTTTTTTTTTTTTTTTTTTTTTTTTTTTTTTTTTTTCTCTTTTTTTCTTAACTTCTTTCGAATAGTCATCCATGTTATAAATGGGATCTATTCTGTCTATCTTATTAAAGTCTGTGAACTGTCTTGGTAATCTGCCAAATACTAGTTCATATGGACAATATTCGTGAACTACTGATGGTGTTGTGTTGAAACAATAAGTAAAATATTGTATCCAAACATCCCAATCAGTTTTGTCAACAGAAATGAATGAGCGAACATACTCGTTAAATGTTCTGTGACTTCGTTCTATTGTTCCTAAAGTCTGGTGATGGTGTGCTGTTGAAGTAATGTTTTTTATCTTCATATATTTGCACAGATCGTCTATGATTTGATTTTTGTATTCTGTCCCCATGTCCGTAATGATTGTTTTCATTGGACCGTACTTGAGAATAAAATGTTCAAATATAGCCTTAGCAACTGATTTTGCGCTTTTATTTGGTATGGGTACCGTTACCAAATATTTTGTTAAATCACAAATGATAGTGACAGCATACTCATTTCCATCTTCTGATCTTGGAAGTGGACCAATGGTATCTATCAGAACTATATCAAATGCTGTTGCTGGCGTTTCTGTTATCGTCATTGGCATTTTCGTATGTTTCAACGTTTTAGCCTGTTGGCATTTTAAACATGTCTTGACATATTTACTTATCGCGTTTGTCATTTGTGGCCAATAATAAAAGTTTTTTATTTTCTTCAGGGTTCTAGAAATTCCTGAATGGCCTCCTTCTGACGGGTCGTCATGATATTTAGACAGTATTGCTTCTATTTGAACCTTATCATCTTTATCTATCTTAGTCACCTTGTTTAATAGCGCTATTTTCAAATTTTTTAATATTTTATTGCCCTTTTCTTTAAAATTCTTAATAGTGACAAACTCGAAGATTTGTTCACTTGGTGACAATTGCGTTTGATTGATATTATTTATTCTTGCTTCTTCATTAAGCCTTTGAAAAAACTGATCTAAATCGATTTTTTCATTAGAATAAAAATTAGTCATATCGAAACGTGTTATAATATTTTTGCCTCTTTTTAACAAACACTTATGTTTGTCTATTTTGAGAACAATATATTTCTTGGCATCAATGTTATTGATTACCTGATAGATATTGGGCATTTCTATTTTTTCTTTATTTATCTCTGGTTCTTGCAATTTTTCTCCTGCGCAGGAATTTTTTCTGTCTTACTGAAGCTCTCGTTTCGACCTTCAGTATCTGTCTATTCATTTCTTTTAGCTCTCCGATAGTTGTTCGGGAAAGAGCATCTGCTATGTAATTATTTTTCCCCTTGAGGTACTGAAATTCACTGAAATATTCCTCAAGGTCCAGACGCATTCTGGTCAACTTGGAACTCGGATTTCTCATCGAGAACAAATATGATAGTGGCCTATGGTCACTCTGTACTAAGAAATGCCTACCGTATATATACGGTCTAAAATGATTTATTGCCTAATGTATAGCTGCTAATTCTTGTTCTGTAGTGGATTTATTACTTTCACCTTGTGTAAAGGTTCTTGAAGCGTATGCCACTGGTAATTGTTGACCGTTATGGTCCTGAGAGCGGTACCCACATGCTTGTTTACTAGCACCTGTGGTTATGCAAAATTGTTTGTTGAAGTCTGGATACTGAAGAAGTGTAGGTTTCATTAATTCCCTTTTAAGATATTCGAATGCTTCGTTGCATTCGCTTGTCCATTCAAATAGAACATTCTTTTTACAAAGCCTCGTTAAGTGGCGTGATTTCTCAGAGAAATTTTTAATAAATCTTCTGTAATAGTTGCAAAATGCGACGAATCGTCTAGCTTCGTCTGCATTTACTGGTTGTGGGTAGTTTTTAATTACCTCATATTTAGAATCATCTGGTAATATACCTTTATCAGTACATTTATGACCTAAATATGTAACCTCTTTCATAAAGAAAGTGCACTTTTCTGGATGTAGTTTTAAATTATGTTGTCTACATAATTTGAAAACATCAGTTAAATTCTTAAGCATATGCTTTTCAGAACAACCGACTACAACTAAATCATCCATATACAGAAAAGTTTGCGAAGGCTGTAGGCCTGTGAATGCAAGTGTCATCATTCTTTGAAATGAATTGGGGGCTATCTTTAACCCAAATGGTAATCGCGTGTAGCGATATGAGCCTGTTGAGGTCGAGAATGATGTTATATTTCGTGACCTTTCGTCTAACTTGATTTGGTGAAAACCTGACATAAGGTCTAGGCACGAGAAATATTTTGCTCGTCCTAATTGATCAAGAATATCTTCTATTCTTGGAAGTGGGAATTTATCTGCTAGCAGTTTCTTATTGATCTTACGATAGTCAACGACTAATCACCATCTCTTTTCCGCCGAATTAGGCAGTGATTTCTTGGGTACCAAGAGAAGTGGGCTCTATATACCGTCTTTTATCAGCTTGTCAAATTGCCTTTGAATTTCGGGCTTTTGACTTTCTGCCATTCTATAATTTTTAATGTATACTGGTGTTTTGTCATTCAATCTCAATTTTTGTCTATAAAAGTTATTAGCTGATATGGTTTCTGTTTCGGGACCAAAAATATCGCTATATTCGGTGCATAATTTTGTTAAATCGATTTTAAATAACGATGGAAATTTTAGAAGTTTTAATACTTCTGAAGTTCTTTTTGGACTATTTTCTGTATTTGCATTGTAAACATCATAATCGTCTAATGATTCGCTTTTTATATTTGCGCTGTTTACAATAGCGTCTTTTTCTGTTGTATTTATAATGTGAATCAACACGTTCTGAGTATTTACTAGTGCACTTGCTACTATTATTCCAGGTTGCAATTCCTGGTTGGGGATAAGAACATTGGTGTCAGTAGACGTGAGGTGAATCTTTCGAATTACCTCCGATCTAGCTGGCAAAACTATTTCGTTATCAAGTGAATGTATTATAGGAATGTTTATATTCCTGAAATTATCGGGCCTCAAAGTGAACCAATCTTCTTGGTCGTGGAATTCGAAAATACAATTGTATTTTCTAATGAAGTCCAAACCAATTATACCATCCCCTGGTATAGGAAAATTGTCAGGTACGATATGGAATTTATATGGTATTTCTGCATTTGCAATACTCATTTCCAAATCTATAGTACCTAGAGACTGAATTGTCCCTTGCCCTATTCCTGATATATTAGTGGTATCTCTTGATTTTAAATTATTTAAATTATTATTACTGCATTTAAGCAGTGAAATTTCTGCACCTGTATCTATTAATAGAGTTACCATTGAATTGGTACTCATGTTTTTTAACTTTATAAAAATACTTAAATTGAGATTGATTCTATACAGCCTTACTGTTGGCTGTTGCTCAAGGGGGCTTGCTGGTTTTCCGACTGTATATTTCGGACGTTATTGTTGTTTCCATTAGAACTTTGGTTTCGGCTTTGGTTATTCCAATTGTAGCCTCCACCTCTGTTATTATTCTGGTTACCGCCGCGTCCTCTATTTCCTCCGCGATAACCACCTCGGCCTCTATAATTGTTATTATAGTTACCGCGGCCATTACCTCTATTTTGGTAATTTCCACGATAACTATTTCCTCGAGAATGTCCTCTATTGTTATAGAAGAAAACATTGTTCGAGTTGCCGGTCATTTCTGTACAGCAGTGTATGTACTTCTCTACTACACTATTCATAGTGCTGAAGTTACCTGCTTCTAGAATTGTTTTGAGCTTATCATGCTCGCAATTCTTTATCATCGCAGTAATCGCTTCTTTCGTCGCGAACTTATCTGCGTTGTTTGTGTCTAGTCCGTCATGTATGTAGGCTGCCTCAAGCGACCTACGTAGGTTTTCAATTTCTGTGGTATACTGCGCTGCAGTTTTACCACGTTGTTGTGTATTTAATAATTTTGCTTTAATGACGTCAGGCGATTCGCCTTTAACTGATGCCTTTAATGCACTTATGATTCCAATAATGGTCTTTTCATTTTCAACTTTGTATGACAAAGGGCCAATTATTTTTGTCTTAATGACTTCAACGGCTAACATCTCCTGATCTCCTTTCGTGAGATCTGTTAATCGGAGTGCCGTGAGGAATCTGTTTAAATTTACTTTCTTGCCATCGAACTCGGGTATCGTGGACGAAATTTGTCGCACGTATTCCCTTGAAGCTGCGGCTGAGTCAGTCATATTGTCTTCTAAGTCTGTGTTTGTAGGCTCTGAATAATCTTCTTCTCCTATTTCTGGCAATTTAATTGTTGCCGGTATTGTAAGATCGTGTAGATCTTCTTCTTTAATTTCCTGTTCAGAGTCCTCTTCTTTACTATCCTGATCAGAGTCTTCCGATACTTCTGTATTGTCACCTGTTTCAATTTCAACTGTTGTATTGAATATTGTAGGGACAGTCAGATTTAAATTATGCTTTTTCCTTACTAGTAACAAGTTTTCTCTAAACTTGTTTAAAAATATTAACGCTTGCGTTAAATGTATTCTAGTTAATCTATCCTTATTTATATTTAGTAATTGGCGTGCTTCATTAAAGCATTCTACCAATATTTGTGCGTGCCTATTGAGAGTATTTTGTTGTATTTCTCTATTTTGGCTTACGCACTTATAAGATTTATCAAAGGCTATTTTTATATGTTCTAGCTGGTTTTTTATATTTTGCCAGTCCATATAGCCTTATATTTGTAGTAAAACTTTGTAAATTGCTCTAATATTTATAGACTAACCAATTTGGTTGACTATCGAATTCTATTTCTTCAACTATGACCCATTCGATCATCGCAAGAACTGTTGCCAGGTCCTTCCTTGAACAAACATGGAAAGGTGACCTTTTTAATTTAAAGATTGTCACGTAATGGACGAACAATAAATCGAAAAGAGGCATTGGTTCTCACGATATCAGGAATAATACTCTGCTTACGAAGTTTGGGTCTTGCTTTTCTAGCTTTCTAATTATATGCTGAATATGTTTACCCATTATTTTCTTTACTGGGGACTCTCTTTAGAATCCTCATCACAGCTGTCATTGGTAGATATTGCTGAATGTTCCCTTTGGTCATTCAAGAAGTTTTCAATTTCGTACCAACCGCTGTCATATATTGAATCTAAGCATTCGCCGATTATGTTAAAAATCGGATTCATTTCTATATATATTTCGTATCGTTTGTGTCGCTATTTTATATTTATTTATTCATATATATTCAAACTTTTAACATTTTTCAAATTATTTATTCATATATTATTTATTTTGTAAGGATGTTTTCTCAGGCTGGGGTACATATCTCAGTCCCGCCAGGGTCTTTACAGAACATTTATATAAAACTAGGACTATCATGACTTTAGTAAGAGAGGAGCTACTAGTTGGTCATACCCTACTGGGGTATTACAGAGTATAGGGGAAACACGTGGTCTATGTCACGCACGTGTACTCGCTGGAAAAGTGGATCTCCACATGGGTCCTACCATCACGTGGTCCGTTTGTGACTCGCGTGCACGTGTCGCGTGTGGCACGTGCCTGGCTGGCTGCTCGTCGCTGCTGGCTGCGCGTTGCTGCTGGCTGAGCGTCGCTGCTGGCTGACCGTTGTTGCTGGCTTAGCGTCGCTGCTTGTCTGGCGCCGCTGCCCAAAATTTGGTCGCGATGCCGTTGCCTTGTGCTGTCTGTGCACGAGCTCTGGGTGCCCAAGCACCGTTACTTGTGCACCTGCCTGACTAAATGCGCGAGCTCTGGGTACCGAGGCACCGTTACTAGTGCAAGTGTTCGACTGTGCGCTAGCTCTGGGTCCCGAGGCACCGTTACTTGTGTGTGCACAAGTTCTGGGTACCGAGGCACCGTTACTAGGCATGGGTGCCGAGTGTGGGGGATTTCCTTCTTTTGTATGCCCTGTTTCGCCTGTTCTGCCTACGCCCCTTGCCTTTGCCTATGCTGGCTGTTCCTACTCAAGGAAGTGCTACCGGGTATACTGGGCTTAGAGATAGCTTAAATATATTTATTAAATATTAGGCAACGTAGTAGTGGTGACGTCGCTTCATGTGACGTCCCAAATAAAATAAAAATTATATATATAATAATGATAAATGTGGCGTCGCTTCATTGCAGCGTCACACCTCCCCCTTACTTCACCGGGGATAAGGTGGACGTGACCTACTGGCTGGCTTCCTTCGGATGATGCGGGTTCATTTCCGCTCGCGGTTCGTTACGGCCCCGTACTTGTTGATTCGGGCGCGGAACTTGACTCCGTCTCCCTCGATGAGCAGACACGCCACCTTGCAGGGGTGCCTCTCTTGGTGGGCTCGCACCTTCTCGATTACCCGTCGTGGCAACCAATGGTCGAAGGTGGGCACTCTCCAGTCTCTGGGTGCGGGAGCCCACTGCTCGGGGTGGCGACGGCCTTCAACGGCCGGGGTGGCCAACGCTACTGGGTCGGGCATTGGTGCGTCGGAGGCTCCGTCCGCACCATCGCCAGCAACGCCTCTCACAACTCGAGGCGGTGATCGACCACCGGACGGCAAGGTGGCCGCGGGAAATCGTCATCATCATCCGACCCCACCTCGGAGGACGAGAACGGCCCTGCCCGCACCTTCAGGTACACACTCCTCCCTTTTAGAATGCTCTTAAGGGGGGAGGTGTAATGACGCGCCAGGTTCGCGCGGTTGGGAAGACCGGGTCGTCCTCACTCGTGCAAGCCTGGCTTGCGGTCGCGGTGCTCTCCGTGGTTGGTGATGGCACGGCCGGAGAGGTTGCTGCTTGCGGTGGCGTGGGCGGCAGTCCCTCGCTGTCTGCTATACTGATGGGGCTATAATGTCCCGTTTCCTCTGGGTACGCAGCGGGTTCTTGGCCCGTGGGGGTGCCGGCCAGGCAGTGGTCCACAAAGCGGTGGATGGCTACTAAGTCCTCCACTTCTGGGACCCATTCCGTCATCTCCTCGGGCTCGGTTATGACGGTGGCGACAGGTGTCGCTTCCAGGGGAACCAGGGGCGGCATGTTGCCGAAACCCCACTCGTCATCCATCAAGTCGATGACCCCGTCCCCCGTTGATCGCTGGACCAGCATGCGCCATTCGCGATCCGAATTGGGGCTATAAATTTACAAAGAAGATGCTTATAATACTTGTGTTTTCTAACTCCTATCGGGCCCTCATGGTGCGAAACAAGAAACTCTACTAAGAACTTATGAGTAAATATTATGGTCACAAAGCAGAGAAGTTTTAGTGGCAGTCTACCCCACCCGGTACCTGTTGACCTTCGTCGGTCGATTCCTCAACATGAAATGCCTTCAGATCGGCCAATCCTGCACTGCGTCTCTTCTTGGATTTGACATCTTGGAGGCGTAAAATCGTGGGCGAGATGTAACCCACGACCCGGTAAGGTCCATCGTACCGGGGTGCCAACTTGGCGGCGAATCCATCGGCTGCCTTCGACAGATGGTGCTGTCTTAACAGTACGAAGTCGCCGATAGCCGGCTTCCACTCTCGGCGGCGCAAGTTGTAATGCTTCCCTTGGTCCGCGCTTGCTTGTTGCGCATTGTCGGCGACGGTTTTGAACACGTCCCGCAGGTGTCGCTCCTTCTCCTCGGGCGATCTTGATTCCGCTCGTATGATTGGAGTCACCTCATCGTAGAGGGCTCCCGGCAGGCGAAGCTCGCGCCCTTGTACGAGATAGGCTGGGCTAAATCCGGTAGTGTCCGAGGCGCTAGTGTTGATCGCCAGACTGATCTCGGGGAGGCGTTCATCCCATGTTCGCTGCTGGTCGTCCAGGTACTGCGCCACCATGGTCTTCACGGTCCTGTTTACCCTCTCCGTGGGGTTCTGCTGCGGGGTGTATGGTGCGACATGCTGAAGAGTCATGCTCTGCTGTTTGCAGAACGTGGCGAAGGCTTGGCTCGTGAACTGCGTCCCGTTGTCGCAGACTAGCATCTTCGGCACTCTAAACCTGGCCAGAATCCGTTCTCTGAACGAGCGTATCAGGTGTACTGCCGTTGCTTTACGCAAGGGCACCAGCTCCACCCACTTGTAAAAGGCGTCGAAGAATACCAGTAACATGGTATTCCCGTGGGTAGAGCGCGGGAGTGGTCCTACGAAGTCCGCACAGAGCACGTCGAATGGCGCATGCACTTGCCGGGTGTGCATCTGTCCAGGCGGTTTCAGTTGGCTGATCTTAAATTTCTGGCAGGTCTCGCACTTCCCTACGTAACGTGCTACGTCCCGAAAGAGGCCTGGCCAGAAATAACGCTGACGAATCCGGTTTAGGGTCTTTCGTACCCCCTGATGTCCGGCTGTGGGCTGGTCGTGGCATTCCTGAAGCACCCGTTGGCGTTGTGGTTTTGGCACGCACAACTTCCAAGGGGTGTAGTCTTCGTCGTCCGGCCGAAATCCTCCTCGTCGATAGAGCTGGTCGTTCTCCCTCAGGTACTCTGGATACTTCTCGGGTTCCCTCTTAGTCAACTCCAGCATCCGGGTTATCCACGCACAGGGTTTATTCTCCTGCGTGACCTGTCGTAGCGTCTCCAAGGGCTGCCTGGACAAAGCGTCGGCTACGATGTTTTGGTCCCCGCGGCGGTAATGTACGTTGAAGCGGAACTGTTGAAGCTCTAACGCCCAGCGCGCAATCCTTCCAGTCGGGTTCTCGATGCTGTTTAACCACTTTAACGCTAAGTGGTCCGTGACGACATCGAATTCGTAGCCTTCCAAGTAGCATCGCAGCTTCCTTATCGCCCACACAATGGCCAGGCACTCCTTCTCCGTAGTCGAATAGCGGCTTTCGGCTACTGAGAGGCGTCGGCTTGCGTATGCGATGACTCGTTCCGTTCCCTGGATCTGTTGCGTCAGCACTGCTCCTAGTCCGATGTCGCTCGCATCTGTCTGGAGTGTGAAACGCTCTGCAAAGTCCGGGCAGGCTAGGACTGTCGCTTGCGTGAGGCTCGTCTTTATGTAGCCGGGACCGAATGCAATTCGAACGGCATCACCTTCCAGTGAAAGAGGCCTCTGCCAGGCACGGTAAACGCGGTGTATTCTTTGCTTCCGGGCCATAGGTATTTGCCAATATCCGCTCTTCAAGTCCAGCGAAGATATGTACTTCGCGTCCTTGAGTTTCTCCAGGATGTGGTTGATCCGTGGCAAAGGGTAAGCGTCTTGAGAGTCGCTTCGATGCCGCACAGGAAGTCCATTCCCAGGATCACGTCGTCTAAGATGACGGGCCGAACCAGCATTGGTACTGTCGTCTCTCTCTCTCCCAGCTGAATCCTCACCCGCAAGGCTCGTGTACGGCTCGTGATGATCCATCCGCCAGCTTGATCCAGATCAGTGCTGATCGCTCGTTCTCCGGTGTGCTTAGCCTGGCCGCCATACGCTCGCTAATAAAGCTGCGCGTAGCTCCCGTGTTGATCGTGGCGTCCGTTGATGTTCCCTCGATGCGAACATTCGCGATGACACGTCCACTCCCGCACCTCAGAGGTGCTATTCCTGGGAACTGCGGTGCGGCGTCTCCAAGTTGTTCCCCATCGGCTGAAGACGCGCAGCATTTCCCGACGTGGTTCGTCGACAACAGTTCACCGTGCGAACGCCGTGTCGACCGCAGTCCCAACAGAACAACACGCGGCTATTACGGCAGTCCGCCTGTAAATGCCCAGGCTGAGCGCAATTGTGGCGCACGCGCTGCAGGTCGCCCCTGGTGGTGTTGTGTGTAGAGTGGCTGTCGCTGCTGTGGGGGTCACTGTTGTTGTTGGTGCGCTGTTCGTCACTGGCGGGTTCGGTGGCTTCGGGGTCTCCCTCCGTCGGTCAAACTGGCCTATTGCTTGGCGTTGCAGCTCCTTCGTCGTCTCGTACGTTGTCACGAGTTTGCTCAGCTGAGCCAGCGTTCCAAACTCGTGACGGCGGGTGAAAAGTTGATACTCCGGCATCATATTATCATAAATCCTGTCCAGCTCCTGCTCCTGGGTATACTTAGCACGGCGCATCATCAGCCGTAGTGCCAGTGCGCAGTCTCGGAATCGCTCACCTCGTCCTCCAGTCGTTGAAAATAGCGCGGGGGGAGGAAAAACTCCATAAACTCCTATTTGAACTCCTCCCAGGGTGTTGACTCTGAACCAGTCCTCCGCTTGGCCCGTTAGCACGTTCGCTACCGCTTGTGGTAATTGTTGGGGGTCGAGCCGTACAATGCTGCCTTCTCTTCCAGCTGCTCGATGAAACTCCACGGATCTGTAGCGTCGCCGTTGAAGGCTACACCCCATTTCCGTACTCGCTCGGCCAGCTCGTATGGGGTTATCCATCGATGGCTTGGTTCGTTGGTCCTACTACCGGTTGGAACGCCGCATTGGACGCTGGAGCAGGTGGAATATGTCGGCTAGCAGCGCTCCTCGCATGACTCGCTGCCCGTCGAACTTCCAGGCTTGGTATGGGGATGACGACTTCAGAGTCGCCTTCCACCGGTGCCGGAGAGGTGTCGCGTGAGCATGCTCCAGGCTGTTTCGGCTCCGGTGTAACTGCATTGCCTAAAGTGGCCTCCAGCTCCATCAGTCGTTGTAGCTGTTCCTTCGAAGGCCGACGAGAATCCAGACGGCTCCGCATTTCCTCCACTGTACCACTCGTGTCCAGCCCGAACTCTTTGAGGATAAGTTGCAGCTCGCTCTTCCTACGGAAAGCGATCCAACGTGTTCCCATGTCTAGTGCGGGCGAGTTCGTGGGTATTCGTTGGGTATTCGACGTTTTAAAAAAAATTTCAAAAAAAATGCTCGCGAGGTATGTGTGCCGTGCGTCACTGAAATGTTTCTTGTCCGATCTTGATTCACTGTTCACTATTTTCGTGTCCGTTCACGAAAAATGTTCGCTTTGAGGCCCTGATCAACGAATGGCTCGATCACGGAAAAAAATGTTTACCCAGGGTGTGTACAGGGTATTATTGTCTGTCAACGTTGTTGACTACTCGCGACTTGGTTCTATAAATGCTCACGTTTAGGCCACGATAAAAGTATCTCGATCACAAAAAATGTTTACGCGCACAGAAGGTAATGTTCTCGCGATGGCAGGATCAACAGAATACTTGCTCGTAGAAAACGTTTTTCGCAGGATGTACACAGGGTATAAAAATGTGTGTCAACTTTGTCGATGTTGACTACTTGTGGGTCCGGACGCGACTCGGTTTTTAATTATAAATGTTTCATTGAAAAAAAATGTTCTCGAGATGGCAGGATCAACAGAATACTTGCTCGTAGAAAATGTTTTCGCAGGATGCACGCAGGGTATATAAAAATGTTTGTCAACTTTGTCGATGTTGTTGACTACTTGTGGGTCCGGACGCGACTGACTACCTCGGTATTCGGTACCGAGTCTTATAGACAAGTTGCCTGAACGATATCGTCGATATATATATATCGTCGCTCAGGCTACGCCGGCGAAGGGAAAAATGGTTAAGCAGTGAAAAATATAAATCAGAAGGTCAAGATTTTCGCACACGTCAATGTGCGCAGTAGTCGTAGACTTGTGTGGAATCTGTCCTACGACTTATGTGGAAAACTCTGTTTTGTATGTCTGACTCGATGTACATGTGTATGTATACTTGCTACTGATGCCCTATGTGAGACTTGTACTGTGGGTCTTGTGCCTCTCTATTATACCCTGCATGAATTAGCTATGTGGGGCTTTAATCCACGGAAAGATGTTAAAAATTCTCAAAACTAAATGTCTAGTCATAGTAGTCCCTGCTCGGGCGCCATCTGTAAGGATGTTTTCTCAGACTGGGGTACATACAGGGGTGGTCAAAAGTATTTTCATAACGTGCTTTTTTTCAATTGTCAACTTTGATCGCTTATTGCTGCTGCTTTTGTACTCAGAAACGAACATAACGGTATTTGTCGCGCTTCTACATCTAAACAGAAGCAAACGAAAGAAGAAGTGGAAAAAATAACTGTTCATGGGCTAAAAATAGAAGCATTGAACTGATGCTTGTCTGTTGTCAGAAGTATTTAGACACAATTTTTACGCGGATAAATTATTTACACACAGCTAATTGAAGATTAGTCTTTGATTTGCATTGAGTAAGTGAAGTTCTAGTTGATGTTGATCGCTTAATTGGAACTTAAACTAACTGTTAACAGTTAAATTAATAGATAAAACTAAGCATTTAATTTGTAAAATGGCAAAAACAAAGGAACTATCAGTTGAGCATCGAGCCGAGATTGTCACTAAATTTAAGGCAGGTACTTCTGCATCCAAATTACCTGAGTTGTGCAAAATATCACGTAAAATGATGTACAATTTAGTTAAAAAAAGGACACACTGGGAAATTTGGAAAATAAAAAGAGAACTGGCCGAAAAGTTGCATTGAACCCAAGAGACTGCAGACACATTATAGGAGTTGTACTAAGTAATCCCACCATAAGTCCCGTTAAAATTGCCGCAGCTTCGAAAAATTTAATTGGAAAACATATTCGCGATAGTACACTGCGTCGCAGAATGAAGGACGTTGACATCAACACCTATGTTGTTCGTGCAGTAGTTGATATTACCCCAAGAAACAAGGAAAAACGTCTCGCATTTGCCTTGGAGTATAAAGAGAAGCCTCTCGAGTTCTGGTTTGATGTTTTATGGACTGATGAAGTTGCGTTTCAGTTTCAGGGATCCTTTAGCAAGCAATTTATGCATCTCCCAAAACAACTAAAGGGTAATGCCGTCCAGCCAATCAATCGGTTTGGTGGTGGCACGGTGATGTTCTGGGGCTGTTTAAGCTACTATGGATTTGGAGACATGGTACCGATAGAGGGTACACTAAATCAAACAGGATATCTCCATATCTTAAATGAGCACGTATTCGCCTCAGGAAATAGACTGTTCACCACGAATGACTGGATCTTGCAGCAGGACAATGCTCCATGCCACAAGGGCCGAGTACCAACCAAGTTCTTGAAAGACATAAATCAGGCGGTACTTCCATGGCCCGCACAAAGCCCCGATCTGAACATTATCGAAAATGTCTGGGCTTATGTTAAGAGTCAGAGGACATTTGAAAGAGATCGCCAGCGCGATGAAACTATAGCCGAAATTACGGAAATTTGGTCCAAATTACCTCTTGAGTTTGCGCACAACTTGGTCCGGTCAATACCAGCAAGGCTCCAAGCAGTCATTGATGCCAAAGGCGGAGTAACTAGATATTAGTTGTCTTAACATAATCACATATTAAAATAATGAAAAATATTCCGTTTAAATTCAATAAAAAACGCAAAAATCAATTAAAAAAGCTGTGTGTAAATAATTTTGACGCGTAAAAATTGTGTGCAAATACTTCTGACATCAGACAAGCATCAGTTCAATGCTTCTATTTTTAGCCCATGAACAGTTATTTTTTCCACTTCTTCTTTCGTTTGCTTCTGTTTAGATGTAGAAGCGCGACAAATACCGTTATGTTCGTTTCTGAGTACAAAAGCAGCAGCAATAAGCGATCAAAGTTGACAATTAAAAAAAAAGCACGTTATGTAAATACTTTTGACCACCCCTGTATCTCAGTCCCGCCAGGGTCTTTACAGTACATTTATATAAAACTAGGACTATCATGACTTTAGTAAGAGAGGAGCTACTAGTTGGTCATATCCTACTGGGGTATTACAGAGTATAGGGGAAACACGTGGTCTATGTCACGCACGTGTACTCGCTGGAAAAGTGGATCTCCACATGGGTCCTACCATCACGTGGTCCGTTTGTGACTCGCGTGCACGTGTCGCGTGTCGCACGTGCCTGGCTGGCTGCTCGTCGCTGCTGGCTGCGCGTCGCTGCTGGCTGAGCGTCGCTGCTGGCTGAGCGTCTCTGCTGGCTTAGCGTCGCTGCTGACTGAGCGTCGCTGCTGGCTTAGCGTCGCTGCTTGTCTGGCGCCGCTGCCCAAAATTTGGTCGCGATGCCGTTGCCTTGTGCTGTCTGTGCACGAGCTCTGGGTGCCCAAGCACCGTTACTTGTGCACCTGCCTGACTAAATGCGCGAGCTCTGGGTACCGAGGCACCGTTACTAGTGCAAGTGTTCGACTGTGCGCTAGCTCTGGGTCCCGAGGCACCGTTACTTGTGTGTGCACAAGTTCTGGGTACCGAGGCACCGTTACTAGGCATGGGTGCCGAGTGTGGGGGGATTTCCTTCTTTTGTATGCCCTGTTTCGCCTGTTCTGCCTATGCCCCATGCCTTTGCCTATGCTTGCTGTTCCTACTCAAGGAAGTGCTACCGGGTATACTGGGCTTAGAGATAGCTTAAATATATTTATTAAATATTAGGCAACGTAGTAGTGGTGACGTCGCTTCATGTGACGTCCCAAATAAAATAAAAAATATATGTATAATAATGATAAATGTGGTGTCGCTTCATTGCAGCGTCACAATTTATTAATGTATTTTGTTTTTTTTTATTTAGTCATTAGTCATACTCTAAACACATTTATTTTATCATGTATAACTTTTGAATTTTTGAATTTTTTTCTTTTCTTTTTGTTTTGTTTTATCTAGATCGTTGGCTCTGCTCTCATATTTCTTTTTTAAACATTTATTATGGAGCTTGTACAATTTAGTGAGCGTATTGACGATCATTATAATGGCTATTATGCCCAGGATCAAAGTGATCCAGCCTAAGTTGTTTGTACTTATGTACTTCTACTTTGTTTATAACATTTGCGGTAGAATCTACCGACTTAGTATCTACTAGTCCCATATTGGGTACTGTTCTTATTTTATTATTTCTTAATATAAAGGTGTTTCGTATAAAATAATTTTGTATTTCCCTATCTCTGCCTAAGACATCTACTTTGTAGATCCTATTTTCTATAGTCGACATACAAGTCGTCCTACCTAGGTTTTCCTCTGGCCTTGTGGGCCAAACTTCTCATTGGGCAGATAGGTTTCCGCTCAATCGTACAATGTTTTTATGATTAAATGAAAAAATATGCATCGCAGTGCAATTAAAAAAATTATGCAACGCAGTGCAAAGTATAAAAAAAAATTGAGCTCTTGGTAGCGCTGTCGGTAGTTGTCGATGCTGCTGTGCTAACCTGTGTCAGCTGGGCGTCGCCGGTCTTGGCACGCTGACACTCCCTCGATGCTGTAGTGCGAATAGCGCACAGTTTCTTGCTAATTATTGTCGGCCTGTGTCAGCTGGTCGTCGCCGGTATGGCACGCTGACACTCCCTCGATGCTATCTTCTTAGTTCTTATTCTTCGATGAGCCGCTGGTACTGGCCGTGCGATGCCTGCACGTGTACTCACAGGCTGGGCTGTAAAGTGGTCCCTCGCAGTCGTTAGGGCATTGTAGTCTCAGCTCCGGCAGGCTTTTGGGCTGAGGAGGTTGGATTTTATTATTATTTAAAATTGATTTTATTTGTTTCTCTGAGCGAGCGGGTGTGATGGGGTTATTATTTTTGTTGTCACTTAGTAATTCTACGTAATGGTCTAGCTCAGCTTGTAGCTTTTAAGCTTTCGACCATTCGGGCGCTGGAGTTTTTGCATATAATAGCCACCTTAGGCGCGCTATTTCTTTCTTTGCTTTATTTTGTACTCCGCCCCTGCGTTTACCCATCACACACACATTCTACTCACTCAGATTTTTCCTCCAAAGCCAGTGGTTTTTGTTGTTTTATTCCTGCTGCTGATGACGTCCGGGGCCTATTGGCTCATGCGGGATCGCTGCTGCACTGTTTTGTTTTTGCGTTTGCGTTTTTGTTTGGTTGTTTGCGTGTGTTTTTTTTTTATGCAATTTCAATTTCATTTTCACATGTCCACACAGATTGAGGGTCCTGTCACGGTCGCCATGAAGAGTTTACACGAACACCCGGATAAAAGCATGAAGAGTTGAATTGATGCTCTCATGAAAGACACTTGTGCTTTTTGGTTGGCGGGGACGTCAGTGCCCGAAGAACGAACTTTATTGAATATCTCTTAAGCTTAAAATGGGTGTCAAGCGCTGCGACATAGCAGCCAAGGCTCTTATGTATTCTTATACAATGTAATGGTATGCGGTACATACATTGAGAGAGTATGTTGTGTGCGCGCAGTATGTACATGGCTAGCGTGAGAACGCTGACCATGCATTTAGGCAGTGTGGTTCATAAGTGGGTGATCATGTTACACTTCCACGTCGCTGTTTGCATAAACACTGCAACAATGTAATTGTGTTTATATCTGATTGATGGAATTCTATGTATAATATATATATGACATGTGCGCATACTACAAAGGTTCCATTGGTTACAATGGTTGGCCGAGAGAATTCGATGGCTTCGATCTTAATCTCGCCATGATCCAGCAAATTTGAGTCGACTATGCCGTTTTTAGCCAACTGGCAAGCTCTGACGACTTCGAAAACCTGGTTAGATAGGATGATGGACTTGTGTAGCACCGTCGTAGTGGTGTACAAATCGCTGTCCACCGCATTCACCTTTGCGATGACGTTGTTTAACTGCTCGATGGATTCGTGTGTTGCATCGAACAGACGTGCGATTATCCTTAACTGTTGGTCGCTGTTCTTCGATGCCATCCCTTGCGCGGCCAAAACGGCGTTCCAGTCAGCAGCATCTGGAGATCGAGCTATCCAACCCCAGCCAGTCCAATGAACGAGATTTGCGCCCCGCTCGTCCGGAAAATTGATTCCTTCTATGGCTGTGTTGAGGTAGTAGTCGACCAAAGCTTCGGCTCTCCTATCCGCCAAAGCAACCGTTTCCCGACTGATTACCTCAGCCAATCTGTTCATCTTTGCAAGATCGACGAGGTGCGCTAGTTTAAAAACGCCGTTGATTCTCCATACCTCGCCGTACTGCAAGGGGATCACCGGCCTCTCGTACTTATATACGTGGGCGGGACTTACTACACATGCAGAAATCGAGCTTACAAAAAGACAATTTGTAAATATTTGATCGTTTAAGTTGTTCTTAGACTACATATTGTTTAAGGTCGTGTCAAGTGTGTAAATGGGGGTACGGTACATTTTATGTATTTATTTGTATTTTTTTTTTTTGCTTTTTTTTTCATGTTTTTTCCTTTTATATAATCTTAACATTTTTAATGTGATTTTTATGTGTTTTTGTGCTTGATGGTTTTATAAAGTAAGTGTATGAATGGGTGGAATATTTCATTAATTTGCCACTACTTATTTTTTAAAATTTATTTTGTTATTATTTTTGCTTCTTTTTTTTATTAGTGAAAACCACATCTCAATTCCTTAGGTCAGATTTGTGGAAAGTTTTTCCTGATCTGGTTCTAGCTTTTACTTTGCTGTCTTCCTGTACCTTTTCGCATCTGAACCTCGGCTTTTCTTTTGTTTTTATTTGCTTATTTGCAACAAAAACCTCATCCCCCGAGCCATAAGACTTGGGCTCGTTCCTAGTTTTATTCCGAGCCATGTTAGTTCTAGCTTGCTTATGCTCGATTAAGCCCCTTATTTCTTCTAAAGTCTGTCGCCGGAAATCTGTCAGACCCTGATAATTTATCCTCGACGAGCGGTCGAAAAAAACATCGGCTGGTTTCCGATTCGTTACTGAGTGGACGGAAGTGTTATAGCGGTCCACCGCTATCGGTACCAGTTCGACGGGTTTGAAGGTGGGGAGCTCACCTTTAAGACAACGATAGATTTCTAGGAACGTAGAATGGAATCTCTCGACTTGTCCATTTACTTCACTCTTCTGAGTTGGAGCATAATAAAGGTTGATGTCCAGAGACCGAAGATAATTGAGCACTGTCGGGCACAGTAACCCTCGCTCGTTATCTGAAACCAAAACATTAGGGGCAGTGGAGTAATGGAGAGCTTCCACCAAGGTTTCCCGCAAATGCACGGATGCTTTTGACTGCAGATGGAAAAGTTTGGCAAACTTGCTGAATTTATCAATGCAACTTATGTATAACTTTTTTTCAAGCACGAACATGTCGATGTGAAGTATTTCACACGGGTAGTTAGGAATAGGCGTGGGTTGTTAGTTTGGCTTATTAGGGTGTCTCTCGAATTTGTAGAGTTTGCAACACTGACATGAGGAAGTTTGCAGACGGATCGTACTGGACATCCGCGGGAAATAATATCTCTCTAAAAGTTGGAGGCGAATCTCCGTAGGCCCCTATGTGCTCTACGGTGTTCCTTTCCAATTATTTCACAAATTTCCTCTGCGTCAGTCACGTCCACCACCAGACGCTGCGTTATCCGAATTTTGTATAAAAGAAAACTCGCTAAGCAGATGGATTGGAAAAGTTGCAAATACACTTCTGGCATTTTGACGCTGTTAATTATTACGGGTCGTAGATATGACTGTAACGAGTTGGTTAAATCGGCAAGTGATCCGTCTTTAAGAGGAATCAAATGGCGAGTATAACCTGGGTATGGGTGTTCGCATAACTTCTCTGATGTCAAAAATGAGTTGATTTCTGAAAACGTTGATCATGTAAAGCGCTATGGGCAGTAGCCAAAGACTGCATATCATCATCTGGGTCGACATTTAAATCAGTACTCAACTGGTTAACCTGAGGCGGAATGCGTGAAAGCGTGTCAGCCACCACGTTAGATTTCCCAGGTTTGTAGATGAGTTCGCAGTTATATTCCTCTATACGAGCCTGCCAGCGTTTCAGTTTCGCATTGAAATTTCTGTTGCCCAAAGCAAACGTGAGAGGTTGATGGTCAGTGGATATGTACTTTAATAATACCAGCACCATATAAGTAAGCCCGAAGGTTGTCCAACGTCCAAACTATCGCGAGCATTTCTTTTTCAATAGTAGCGTAATTTTGCTCTGTTTTATTTAGTGATCGGGAAATATACGCTATCGGCCTATCTCTATCATGGTCGTCCTGTAAAAGGACAGCTGCGATGGCATAATTAGAAGCGTCCGTTGTTAAATGAAATGGCTTAGTAAAACATGGAAACGCCAGTATCTCAAAAGAAGAGAGAATCGTTGATGTCTTCCTTAATGCCTGTTACCACATTGGTCAAAGCACTAAGCGACTCACTAAGTATGCGCAAGGTCTCCTCCATTTAAAAGTTTAGTTCGTGTTGAAAAGATGCAGGAAGTATTTAAAGCAGTGAAATTCGTTATTATATTAAGCGGATGTGAGACAACGGTTTCAACTGATAAAAAAAAATGTTATTTTTATATATTTATTTTTTTTTTAAGAAAATCGTGATTTTTTTCTTTTATTTTTATTTAACTGGATTTAGCAAATATTGCAAGAAAATAAAATGAAATATTTCACTCACCCTTGTATGCTCTTTATTAGTTGGCGTTGTTACAAGTTGTACCCTTACAATATGAATATTCTGTTGAGATAACAAAAAAGGTGACTTAGTATGTTATACAAGAAAATTTGTATTATATTTTTATTTTCCAATTGCGGTGCTGTGCGTGTATTTATCTAATATTTTGTAGTGTATTGATGACATATATGATGACCTCGAATTATTTCGGCACTGGGCGCGGTGGCTCCGTAGTATCCCTTTTGGCTGTTTTGCCTACTAAGGTACGGTCGCCACACAACTTGTTGGGCGGTTTTTTTTGAGTGCATTCCACACCACGTAACGTATCCAACAAGCTGCCACACACCACCTTATCGCGCTGGGCGCTCGTATTACTTTTGTTTGCCACTCGCAGATAAACTGCCGCAGTGGTTCTATATATTATCAGTTTATCACACAAAATCTTTTGCACTCGCGAATTGGCATGAGAGAAAAAAAATTTCGTATGCCGTACCGCCGCAGTGGGTTGATTGTGTTTTAGTAAAGTTATAGGCATCGTACAAATTTTGCGCTCGGCATGGACGACGTGGCGTTTTAGTATTTTAGTATTCACAACATAAGTTGTACATTTTCGTGCTTTCTATTGATTTATGCAATATTTTTGCTCCCCTGGATGGGCGTAATTCCCCCCCGGCAGCGGGTAATTGCTCTTTTGTTGTTCATCATTTTACTCACAGCTCACGCAGCACTGGTTTTTTTCTGAGATATTTTAATCTACTTTATTTAACTTTTTTACATTACTTGGTTTAATTTTATTTATCTAATTTATTTGCACATTCCTCATTTTTATTTGCTTTAATCAGTTTAATTAGGTTTTTTTTTGTTTTCTGCACACCGCATTTTTTATTTTTATAATACACAAATTTCTCACAATTTTTTCAATTATTTCGGCCTTATCCATTCAACCGGACATTGCGGCTCCCTGCTCGGGCGCCAGTTAAGTGCCATGACCAGGAGGAATGCCTCCAGGTCAGCACTTGGTTCCACATTACCTAATTATTGATTCCATGTGGAAGAATAACGATCTAATATGAGTTTAATTCTTTATTCTGAGAATCTTTGGTAAGTTTGAATTCAATTAAATTGAAGTCTGCTCGAGTGTGGTTCTCCCCCCAAGAGTGTCGCTTGGCTCCTTAGCTATGAGCCGTTGAGCCCTCAGCCAGCCAGCATAAGTGCTGACCAAGCGCAACGTGACTCTCGCTCGAGTGTTGCAATATTGAGAGTGCCGGCCCAGCACCTCCATACAATGTTGTGTAATATATTAATTTGTATTTGTAAGTTGTGTTGTGGTTGTTGTAAAACTTTTGTAAAAGTTGGTGATTTTAAAATACAACTGTATTTTTACAACCGTTTAAATACAACTGTTTAATTTCTCTTTCTCTAGTCTGGGGGACCCTAGTTATCATTCGGTTGGGGTGGTTCGATGACTGGAAAAGGTGTTAAGATATATAGAGAACAATTGGTAGCTTTACAAATAACAATTTTTAGTCCCGTTGCCTTTTTCAGATCGATGATACAAGTTATAAATTTACTGACGCCATTAAAATGATGACGAGGCTGCTAAAGGTGTTGGTGCAGCCCGCCTTCTTTACCCGCCCTACCATGATTTCCTTTAGGCGAAATTAATAGGAAATCCCTAAACAAATTGGCTGATATGCAAGCTCAGCCCATTTTCATCCAAAGAAACGTATTAGTTAATTTAGTTAAACATTATAAAAATAATTAATTTATTTATAATCATAATAAACAGAGTTGATTGTTTTAGCATGATGCTATGAGGGGGTAGTGCAATGGTGTGTTGCAACAAATTAGTTTTCTTTCTTTCAAGTCAATTCAGTATTTTCATTTTCAATTCAGTATATCATTTTCTTAAATTTAGTATTTCATTTTTAAACTTAGTATTTCAGTTTCAATTTAAAGTTTCATTTTTAAATTTAAAGTTTCAAAAATAGGGAAATAAATTTATAATAGTGCATTTTCTCTTCATTGATGTTTTCTTTTCTTTTTGTTTTACAATTTTAGCATTTTTCTTTGTTTAATTCATTTCAGAATACTTTGTTTAGCAGGTGTTATTAAAATTGGGTCAGTGAATTAATTAATTAATCTAGCATATCATAATTGTGTGCAATAAAATTCTTTTTAGTTAACCCGACTAGGTCCTTGGTACCAAGTTGATGTACGGTGTTGCTGTTTTGTTACAAAATAATAATATTTATGGCACACACATAATTATCAATTCACTGTAAAGGGACTGATTACTATTTTTATTTTATATTTTTATTTTTGCATAATCAGATAAGCACACTGCATTGGCTTAGGTGAAGAAGCACATTTTTTTTGCGAAAAAATTTATAAAAATGAAAAGGAAAACAAATTATTTAATCTATTTTTAAGACCAGTTTTAAGAACCTTTCAGTATTCATATGAAATTTAATTTTTAAGTATTCATATTAAATTTAATCTTTAAGTTTTAAGCATTCCTAAAGATGCATGATAGCACAAACAGTTGGGTGAATGAATTTAACACTTGGTTGTTTAGTGTGTGGGGGGGTGATGTGTGTTGGTGAATTTACACTGGTTTTATAATGTATGTGATTGTCATCACTG
>JAEIFI010000363.1:0-13449 GCA_018901815.1 Zaprionus lachaisei | reverse complement strand
TGCGGTACTGCCGCGAAGCATTGCTACGCAGGATCTGGGCGAATGCCTCCTAGGGCACCTCTCCCGTACGGCGCTGCCTTTCCACATTCCGCAGCGTTTTCATCGTGCCTTCTGCAAAGGTGCAGACGGCCTCCCACTTTTCGACACAGTCAAGCATGCTCGCCACCAGCGTGGAGCTACTGATAGGACCTCCTATTTTTGTGCAGAGCAGCGCTCTACTTTCATCGAATCGAGGACAGTGCAGGAGAACGTGTTCCGCGTCTTCGTCCACTGCGCACAGGGGGCACTCCGGAGAAGAATCATGTCCAAAGCGGTGCAGATACTTCCTAAATACGCCATGGCCACTCAGCAGCTGGGTTAGGTGAAAGTTGACCTGTCCATGTCTCCTGTGAACCCACTTCATCACATCAGGGATTAGAGAGTGAGTCCATCTTCCCTTCGTAGATGCATTCCACCTTCTCTGCCACCTCTCAATTGATCGACATCTTGCTTGGTGCTTTCTTATGCGAGCCTCCGATTGCGAATCTTCTGTTGATTGGCGCCTTTGGACAAATGTCTCCTGTGCTTCAACTGCCAGCAGATCGATCGGTATCATCCCCGCAATGACTAGTGCAGCGTCGTCTGATACCGTTCTAAAGCCGCAGCATACCCTTAGAGCGCCAAGTCTGTAGGTAGACTCGAGACCCCGTCGGTAGCTTTTCGTCGCTGTTGCATTTGCCCAGATCTGCGCACCATATAACATAGTTGCTTTCAGAACTTCCATAAGAAGTCGCCTCCTTGCTTGCCTGGGTCCCCTTGTGTTGAGCATTATCCTGCTTAGTGCTCTCCCAAGTTCAGCAGCTCTTGCGCTTGCATGGTTTAGATGCTCTTTAAAGGAAAGCCTTGCGTCGAGATAGACACCCAGGTACCTAATAGCTCTCACTGACTGGATGACCGTAGAGCCCACAGTCAACTGGATGCTTTCCACGGCGCTCCTGCTGCTCATGAGCACAGCCTCCGTCTTGTGGTCCGCTAGCTGAAGTCCCGCTCTACCTAGCCACTCTCTAATGGTGGAAACTGCGATCCCGCACTTCTCCTCGGCTTCGTGGATATGTTTGGCCACCACCACTACGGCAACGTCATCAGCAAAGCCTACAACGGTAGTATCTGCTGGAAGGGGTAGCCTCAGTATGTCGTCGTACATAGCGTTCCACAGTAAGGGTCCGAGAACTGAGCCCTGCGGAACACCACCGGTAATTGCGTAGCTCATTTCTCCTTCCAATGTGTTGTATTTTAGTATCCTATCCTTGAAATAGCTTTCAAGCATGCGTTTAAGGTACTCTGGTACATTAAACTCGGTAACTGCTCCTAGGATTTTCGCCCAGCTTGCCGTGTTGAACGCATTTTTTATGTCAAGCGTCAGCACCACGCAGTATTGCTTGGAACCACCTTTCCATCGTGTTCCTTCCAGAGCTCTGCCCGCTATGTCAACGACTGTTGAGATGGCATCTAGAGTAGATCGCTGCTTCCTGAACCCGAATTGCATCGGAGCGAGGTCGCCAGCTTGCCTTATAGCCCATTCCAGCCTGTTTGCCAGAAGCTTTTCCAATAGCTTTCCTGCCGTATCTATGAGGCAAATAGGCCTATAGGATGATGGCTCTCCAGTTTGTTTGTTGGGTTTTGGAAGCAACACCAACTTCTGAGCTTTCCATCTGTCTGGAAATGTTCCTTCCTTCATGCACACATTGAACAGATCCACAAACGTGCTCGGACTGAGCTCAATGGCCAGTTTGAGCGCTTTATTCGGAATAAGATCAGGTCCTGGCGCCTTGTCGTCTCCGGCTTTTCTTGCAATGGCTACTAGCTCCTCCATTGTCACCTCATGTCCGGGCGGGATAAGGATGCTCTCCGTTGTTGGTTCCATAGCGATCGGTGGCATCGGTGGGAACAAGGTCGTGACTATCGTCCGCATAACGTCAGCTTCCATCGGAGGGGCAGGCTTGACGGCTTTTAGCTTCTTGACTGTCACTTTGTAAGCCATTCCCCAGATATCGTTTTCCGCATCATCACACAGTGCCAAGAAGCATGATAATTTGCTGGTGCGTATTGCTTTCTTTAGCACCCTTCGGCAGGTCGAGTATACGACACGAAGCGTTGCAAATTCTGGCTTCCCCTTCGATCGCTGGTAATGTCTTCTGGCTGCAATACAAGCTCGCCTAGCGTTTGCTATCTCTTCTGTCCACCAGTATACTGGGTTATGATGCCTCCTGTAACCTCTTTTTTTGGCCATGCTGCAGTTGCACGCTACATCTAAAGCACGCATCAGGGTGTTAGTTGCCAAATTTGCATCGCAAGATATTTGAGGTGGGTTAAAGGCTGCTTCGAAGTCGTTCCTCCTCAGAGTGTCGGCTTTATAACCAGTTTGTGGGTGGTGGTTGGTCCTTGGGTGCTGCATAGATCCTACTTCGATAACTATGGCTAGGTGATCGCTTGCAGTGTAGACATCACTTAAGCTCCATTTGGCCTGCCTAGCAAGGGCGCTGGAAGTGAACGCCAGATCAATAATGGATCCAATTCCTCCTCGACTGAACGTGTTGCTGGTTCCAGTGTTAAGCAATACAATGTTTAGAGCTGCAAAGGCCTCGAGGAGTGCTCGCCCCCTCGCGTTCGTCGATGGGCAGCCCCATTCCTCAGACCATGCATTGAAGTCCCCTGCTATCACTGTGTTTTGCCTTCCACTCGCGTCCTGAGCTATTCTGTCCAAGGTGTTTTGAAATGTTTGTAACGAACGGCTGGGAGCAAGGTAGCAGCTGTATATCCAGTAATCTCCAATTTTTGCTCTTAGGAACCCATCTTCCTTGCATACAGCATCCAGCTGGAGATTGTGTCCTCCGCATATCCATAAGGCAGCGCATCCTGAAGAGTCTACTGCGTACTGGCTCGTGGTTGGGTGTCTCTCGCTTCTGTAAGGCTCACTCAGAATACAGATATCGATCTTGAGCTCACGAACAGTTTGGGCTAGGAGATCCTGCGCCGCTCTGCAGTGATTAAGGTTAAGTTGTAGGAACCTTAACATTTGCAATTTTTCATAGCTTCCTTAAAGAAGGGGCATTTAAAGCTGCCGGCTGCATGGTCCGCTTGCTGAGAGCTGCCTGAGGTAAGTTCTCTAGCACATAAAAGGCAGCTGGGCGCTTTGGTGCATCCCTTAGCATTATGTCCTGGGAGACCACAGTTGAAGCATTTTCCTGTGTGGTCGGCATTACTCTTGCAATTGACAGCAATGTGGCCAAACTCGAAGCATTTAAAGCATCGCTTTGGTCTCATCTGCATCTGAATGCGGCACACTGACCACCCAATTCTGATTTTTGCCATCTCAGCCAATTTTCTTGCCAAAGCTACTGGCAAGGATATGAACGCTATTTGCATGCCGTGCACAGTCTTCCTAAGAGATCTGACCGATGCCCCGGGCTGTTCAAGGACAGATTCCACTGCTTTCTGGACCTCCTCAATTGTGGCCAGCTCATCTAAGTCTCTAATGACAACCTCGGCTGTGTCTGCCAGTGACTTAACCGCTGCACGGTCTCCAAAAGCCTTGCCTACGGCATCCTCTACTTCCTTGGTGCTGTGGACCCGAGCTTTGCTGAGGCGCAGTAGCAGATCTCCGCTTGCCGTCTTACGTATGGCCTGGACATCCCCGCTCAGGTGCTGAAGGGAAGGATCACCTCGTACCGACTTTAGTAGATCGGCATATGAGCATCCTTTGCCAGTCAGTATGATTGCATCCTGTCGGACCCTCCTATACTGTGGTTTTTGCACTTTCGTCCATTCATGCTCTTTAGATTTTACTTGCGAAGTTTCGCTATGGTTAGAGGCTGCACTGGGAAGGATTGCCCCAGTGGAAGGCCTAACAGCACCCTTCGCCTTTTTGGGCGGAGTTTGACGGCTCCCGGATAGTGATTCCCTCGGTCTCTTGGGAGTGTTCTTACGAGAATCACTTCGGGTGGTATTTAGTTCTCCGATCTTTGTGTATGTCTGGGTGAACTTGCTGGCTCTTGTAGCTTCAACTTGGGTAGTCTGTTCAGAATTTTGGTTGCTTTTCGCCCGTGCGCAAAGCGTTTCAGCCCTCTTTTGGATGCCCATCAGATTGGTGATTTCATCCTTCATTAGCTGGTTAATGTGACGCTGGCCCTTGAGGAATATTATGGCCGACAGTCCTTCCAGGATACTTCCAATTTTGGCGATTGCCTCGCTTATAGTTTTTGGCTCGTAGTTTCCTTGGCCGTCGCTTAGAGTCGTTTGTAGACATTGCTCCTTCTGTGGAGTCCGCTGAAGTATCGCTCTTCTTGCAAAAGGATCAGTTTCCTGCTCGATCTCAGTGTTGTGTAGCCCAGTGTGGGCAGGGCCCACCGCTGGACTGTCCATTGACAAAATTTCAATTTGATTTAAATTTAAAATGAAATTTAAATACAAGTTCAAATTTTAACGCTCCGCGCCCAACTTTAGGAACTCTCTGGCAACGCCAAAGACTGCGATTTAATTTAATCAATGCAATTTAAATTTGAAAATTCGAATTTAGATTCAAATTCAAATTTAAGTTGAAATTCAAATTTTAACGCTCCGTGCCCAAGTATAGGAACTGTCTGGCAACGCCAACGACTGCGATCGGTATGCAACGCTGACAGTTGTTTTATGGTAAGTCCGATTTACAGCACTGTCAGCTGTTTTTTATCAGCTGGCAGCAACAACAAAGCGGTGCAAATTTGCCAAAAACGTGGCCAAAACTCGTCGGATCGTGCACCTTCCACGTTAAAAACGCGTAACGCAGCTACAGGGAATCGCCCGGATATGGCCTCACACAGCCCTTCAAATCGCTGGACCCGTAAACGATGTTATGAGGAAAATCACGCAGAGGGAAAAACAAACGCATCTGTTTTAAGCGGGAAAATCTTGTGACTCTGTGTGTGTGTGTGTGTATGTGTGTGTGTGTGTGTTTTTTTTTTTTTTTTTTTTTTGTAACGCCTTACGGTAGGAAAATTAAAATCTTCTAAAGATACCACCTACCGTCCGTAGGTGGCATGCACGATTCATAACTCTCCAAGTAGAGTTATGCCTACGTACTAAAACAAAAACCTCCGAATGCTCCTCAGTCCTTTACTCGCTCACCGGGACTGCCAGTCAAGGTAAGACTTCGATGAGCAGGATGTGAAGCCAGTCGCACTCCCTTCCTTGAGATATTGGCCATGAGGCGCACGTCCTTCCACCCTTTAGTCGCCTTTTACGACAAGCCGGGTACGCTGAGGTAGTATTCTTGTCCCGCCACCACACGGGAACACTTCTACTGTGTTTTAGTCCTATAGCTCTGTTGGCCATCTCGTCGGCTCGAACCCGTTTCATCATGTTTATGAGGGATGATGCGATGTCCCAGGTCCCATTTATTTGCTGTTCGCCATCATCGCCGTGATCAAACCATTTGGGCTAAGCGGGATCCCAGAAAACGCTTTCTAGTTGTTCCCTCTCCGCCGAAAACCTATCACAGTGCCTTATAGCACATGTTCCGCCGTTTCCACCGCATCAGGGCAGTGTAGGCATTGGGCTGACTCTACATGGCGGAACCGGAGTAGGTAGGCCCGGAAACAGCCATGGTCCGTGAAGAATTGGGAAAGGTGGTAGTCAAAGGTTTTGTGGCTGCACTCTGCCTTCAAGCATCTAACTCTGGGATGAGTTGGTAGGTTCACCTCCCCCGTTGCGACGTTTGCCATCTCGTCTGCCACTCTTCGAACAGCAACCCGTAAGCCTCGTCCCGGGTAGCGCCTTTACTGATGTGACCGAGAGCCTTGATCACCAGGTCGACTGGTGGCATGCCTGCCAGAACTAATGCGGCATCCTCTGATACAGTTCTGAAGCCTCTTATTAGCCTAAGGGCCATAGACCGTATCACCGTGCGCGCTCCTTTTACGTATGAGCATTTATTTGAGGCGTCACTCCAGATTGGCGCAGCGTAGAGTAGCGTTGCCTTTGCTACGGTTACTAGTAGCCTTCTGGCTGGGGCTCTGGGACCTCCCACATTGGGCATAAGTCGAGCTATGGCTGCCGATGTGATGGCTGCCTTCCTGCTAGCGTATTTAGCATGATCCCTGAAGGATAGCCTATGGTCTATGAGAACTCCGAGGTACTTCAAGGACTCCGCTGAAGTCACCTGGGTTCCGCAGGCTGAGACTAGCATGGTCTCTACCTATTTCCTGCTGCTCAGTAAGACAGCTTCGGTTTTGTGTGCCGCTATAGTTAGTCCCGTTTTCTCAAACCAGACGATGGCCGCTCTAATTGTATCGTTGCACTTCTCCTGGACTTCCCTTATAGTTTTGGCGACTGCCACGTCATCTGCGAAGCAGTGCAGCTCAGCTCTTGTGGGCTTACTGATTGCTAGAATACCATCGTACATGATGTTCCACAGCATCGGTCCAAATACAGATCCTTGGGGAACACCAGCCGAAACTCGGTAACTTTTTGGTCCATCCTCCGTATCATACCAGAGAACACGGTCCCTAAAATAGCTGCCTACAGCTATCCTGAGGTACTCCGGGATACCCATCGTGTCCATAGCACTGAGGATTGAAAGCCATCTTGCCGTGTTAAAAGCATTTTTAACGTCCAGCGTAACAATCGCACAATATTCCTTACTGCCACCCTAGCCATCTATCGCCATCTAGCGCCTTCTTGGCAATGTTTCTCACTACCGCGAGTGCGTTGAGGGTACTCTTTCCCTTTCGAAAACCATATTGGTGGCTGCTTAGGCCGTTGATGCTCTCGGTTACAACCTCTATTCGGGCATAAAGGATGCGCTCGAATAGTTTACCGACAATGTCCAGAAGGCATAGTGGGCGGTAGCTATCTGCGACTTGTGCTGATCCTTTCCCTTTAGGCAAAAGTATCAGCTTCTGGCATTTCCACCTAGCTGGAAAGACTCCGTCCAAGAGGCACCGCTGAAAGGTGTCCCTGAAGATGTCCGGTCTACACAACGCCACTGCCTTGACGACTATTCCCGGAATGCCATCTAGTCCAGGGGCTTTGTTAGCCTTGAGGCGCCTTGCTGCCTCTACGACCTCGTGCTCAGTGATGTTCGGGAAGTCGGAGACTGGAGCTGCGACTATGTATGTGTGTATGTTTTTTTTTTTTTTTTTGTATTGCGCATACGGAGGGAAAATAAAATCTTCGAAAGATACCATCCTCCGTCCGATGGCATGCACGATTCATAACCCTCAATTGGGGTTATGCCTACGTACTAAAAAAAAACCCCCGTATGCTCTCCAGTCCATTTCACGCTCACCGGGACTGCCAGTCAAGGTATTACTTCGGTGCGCAGTATGCGATGCCAGATGGCCTCCCTCTTCTCTTGCAGCGTAGTGTTCCTTTCTTAGCTCATTAGCTCATTAGTCGCCTTTTACGACAAGCCGAATCCGCTGAGGTAGTATTCTTAACCTGCCACCACACGGGAGTGCTGCTCATCTCTCATCTCTCGCTTCTGTTGCACATCTCGTCATGACCGACACGCTTCATCATCTTAATAATGATTCCATGTGCCCTCTCCCAGACACATTTGTCTGCCATCATAGCGGCAATTTTTGATTGCTCTCGGGCTGAGCGGAGCTTCTAAGAACGACTCCAGTAACTCCCTCTCCGTAGCGAACCTAGAGCAGTGCATGAGGACGTGCTCCGCTGATTCCACAGCATCCGAGCAGAAGAGGCATCGGTCGGAGTCCACATGGTGGAACCTGAAGAGGTACCCCCCTAAAGCAGCCGTGGTTGGACAGGAATTGAGTCAAGTGATAGTCAACCATTTTATGCTCCCCATACCGCCCATTCTGCCAAGTCAGGAATGAGCTGGTAGGTCCATCTCCATTGTTGCGACCTCTGCCACCTAGCCTGCCACGCTCTTTGAAGCCACTCGTGGATTTCAGTCCGGCTAACACCTTCTCGGGAAAGGTATTGTGCTTCGATCTCCAAGTCCACCGGCGGAATGCCCGCAAGAACATGCGCTGCTACGTCGGATATAGTCCTAAACCCTCTGATGAGTCTAAGAGCCATGGTCCTTGATACTGCACGGGCGTTGTTTAGATGAGTCGCTTTCTTGTTGACATCCCACCAGATAGGGGCAGCGTATATGAGGGTCGATTTCATGACCGACGCAAACAGCCTCCTAGCTGGCATATTGGGTCCTCCCACGTTGGGCATTAGCCTTGCCAGCGCTGCAGCAGTCATCGCGGCTTTCCTGCTTGCGTATATCGCGTGCTCCTTGAACGACAGCCTATAGTCAAGTAGGACTCCCAGAGACATAGTGTCTTTTCGGTCCGTCTTCAGTGTCATACCATAGTACACGGCCTCTGAAGTAGCTGCCAATACTGATTCTTAGGTATTCCGGGATCCCCATTGTGCGCATAGCACCGAGAATGTTTGGCCATCTCGCCGTATTGAAAGCGTTCTTGACGTCCAGCGTGATGATGGCGCAGTACTCCTTACTGCCGCCTAGCCATCTGTCACCGTCGAGAGCGTTTTTGGGCACATCTCTTACTGCCGTGAGAGCGTCGAGTGTGCTCTTTCCCTTACGGAAACCGTACTGATGTTGTCGTATGCCATTGGGACTCTCCGTAATCATCTCTATGCGTGTGTATAGAATACGTTCGTAGAGCTTCCCCACAGTGTCCAACAGGTATAATGGGCGGAAGCTGCTTGCAGCATTTGTGGGCCCCTTACCTTTCGACAACAAGACAAGCCTCATGCTTTTCCACCGATTTGGATAGACTCCGTTCAGGAGACACTGTTGCAAGGTGTCCCTGAAGATTTCCGGTTTTGCAATGGCAGCTGCTTTGACTATAGCTCCTGCGATTCCATCGAGACCAGGGGCTTTGTTGTCCTTAATCTTTTTGGCAGCTTCGACGACCTCGCAGGATGTAACACATGGGAAGTCGGGGTCCGGGGTTTCTTTCGCAGGTTGCCATAATGTGTCCTGCGTCGGGAACAGTTCCGCCACAATGTTGGCCAATACGACCGGATACTGTGGAGTTCCTCCACAAGCTTTTTCAGCTTTTTTCTTGTTATTTTATAGGCGAGACCCCAGGGATCTTCGTCTACGCTTGCTAGAAGCTCCTTAAAAGCATTCGCTTTGGCAGCTGATATGGCATTTCGAAGCTCTGCGCGCTTGACTCTGTATGTCTCGTGAAGTTGGGCTTTTTTGAAGATCATCTCTGGCTCATTGCGCTTACCTCCTTGCACTGAAGCATTCTGCTCGAAGCTGGTGAAGAGAGACACTCCACCAGTATACAGGTGGCTTGCGTTTGGCCTTCCGTTTTCTCGGCATCGTTGCATCGCAAGTTGCTTCCAGCATATTCATAAGCGCCATCACCATGGTCTCCGCCTGTCCGTTTGTGGGTTCCAGAAGCTCGGTCAGGTAAGTCAGCATGTCGTTGTCCAGTTTCCTGGTGTCCCATGCCTGCCCTAGGGTACCTCTCTGCTGTCTTTGTGAGGGCCTTGTCGTTCGTACCTTAAACGAAATTATGGCATGATCACTCATCGTTACGCCATCGTGTACCAACCATTTTGCGGTGGGGGCTAGCCTTCTGCTAACAAAGGTGACATCAATGAATGATGTACCTCTGTCGTTGTTAAACGTCGGCTTAGCCCCATCGTTCAGCAGAACCAGTTCAGGTTGGTTCATTGTATCTATCAAAGCCCGTCCTCTGGGATTGTATGTGCGGCTGCCCCATTCTAGCGCCCATGCGTTGAAGTCATCTGCAATGACTACCGGGCTGCGCCTTCTCGAATGATGCACGAGTATATTCAGCAGCTCCTCGAACTGTTCCGCACTATCACTTGGTGGGGCATAGCAACTATAGAGATGCACGCCTTGAACTTTTACATAAGCAATGCCGCACACGGGCACGCTTTCTTTATCTTCTATGAAGAGGTTGCTGCAGCATTTGACTGCCGCCTTTCCTGTCGCGTCCAAAACCACCCCTGAGTTTCCTGCATCCGGGGAGTATGGTTCACTCAGGAGCATCACGTCCACACTGCGCTCAATAGCTGTCTGGGCCAGAAGACTCTGTGCTGCTGTACAGTGATTAACATTCAGCTGTACAATGTTAATTTGGTCCGGCATCATCATGACGGCTCATGGCTCCTTTTGTGACGCTACCTTTGTAGGTTGGGCATTTAGAGCCACCTGTCGGGTGATTTCTGTCCACATTGTCGCAACAGATAAGACATCTTGGCGGTCTTTCACAGCCCTTTCACAGCCCTTCCTTGTGTCCTCGTTCTCCACACCGGAGACAGCAGTCCGAGTGATCAGTTGCCTTACAGTGGATAGCCCTGTGCCCGTAACCCAGGCACCTGAAGCATCTCGTGGGACGTGTATCTTGGGTGTTATAGAGCCTTTTTTAAGAACGGTAATCGCATCGTTCACGCTGAGCATTACTGTCGCTACTTGGGTTCCATCACGCATCTTGCGCAGACCACGCACATCGTCTGGGTTCACCAGGATGCCCTCAAACTGAGAGATCAGGCAACTATGGAGCTCTTCTGTTGTAGTTGCCTCATCCATTCCACCGCAGATTACCGCCTTTCTTTGCCCGCCTGTGCGGACCGCAGCCATCTCACGCAGTGATTCCTCAATCGCTCCTCTATCTGTTGGCATACTTGCGGATGCTTTTCCCTCTACCTCTAGCAATAACTCTCCCTGTTGGGTCCTTCTAATTTTTTTGACATGATTGCCAAAATCATTCAAGCTCGGATCCGCTTTAAGTTTTCGTATGATGCCTCGTATGCTGATCCCCCGTCTTTTTGATGATGATTGCCTCCGGCTTCTTTCGCAGTCCCTTGGGTGTCACCTTTGTCCACTCCACCTTCTTGTTACCCTCCTGGGATTGCCTCCCTTGCATAAGACGCCGACAGTACCGAATCCTTGTTAGGGGGGAGGTTTCAGTACAGGAGGCTTCAGTACGGGAGGCTTCACTGGAGCGCTCTTTTTAGTAGCAACCACAGCGCGCCCTTCCTTTATCTGGACTTCCGTCTGAGTTGCGACGCTCTTTGGAGGGGCCCCTTTTTTTGCCTTATTCTGCTCTTGTATTTGTATAGCTCTGGCATTGAGAGTAGCCAGCTCCGCGATCGCACTTTTGGTGTCCCGTGTGACGTGACGCTGCGTCTCGAATGCGGTTAGTAGCATGTTGATTTTCACCGTCATTCTGTCCAAAATGCCTTGCAGGTCCTCGTCTTGATACACCGATGGATCTAACGGCCGGATCGGTGACACAGTTGGGGATTTTGCTGCCAGTTTTTGTGCCAGCACGCTAATCAGGTCGGTAATGATACTTGTAGTATTAGTAGCTCTGGCCACGTTGACCAGCTCTACAGCACTGCGGTTACTGAGCTTTGACGGCTGAGTGCCCGCTTGCTCACTTATCCCAGCCGCCGGCACTGGGTTCGCAGCTCCTAGCACCGGCATCCCTGTTCCTTTCGTGGGGGACCTCTATAGTCGGGATCTCCTTCTGAACGGGTCGTTGGGATCGGGGGAACTGAACCCCTCTGTTCTATTCGTCTCTTATGAGCGATCTATCCAACTTTAGAAGGAATCAGAAACAAATTCAGATTTGAGTTTGAATTTGAATTACGTGCCCACCGTTGTAACGCAAAAATGATCCCAACGCAGAGCACATCAGTTAACAGCAACGTAAAAAGAACGCGACCCAAAAAAGATCGCGACGCAAAAAAGATCGCGACGCAAAAAGATCGCGGCGCAAAGAAGATCGCGACGCAGAAAGGATCGCGACGCAAAAAGGCATTGCCCCGGTATGGGTCCGCACAACTTCGCACCTGTGCTCGTAACGACACTGTTGAAATATATGTAACTTCCCGCAGCGCCTGGAAAACACGTCCTACTACATGGAAATCGAAATCTCCGTCATATGTGTGTATGTGTGTTTATGTGTGCATGTGTGCATGTGTGCATGTGTGCATGTGTGCATGTGTGCATGTGTGCATGTGTGTATGTGTGTATGTGTGTATGTGTGTATGTGTGTATGTGTGTATGTGTGTATGTGTGTATGTGTGTATGTGTGTATGTGTGTATGTGTGTATGTGTGTATGTGTGTATGTGTGTATGTGTGTATGTGTGTATGTGTGTATGTGTGTATGTGTGTATGTGTGTATGTGTGTATGTTTGTTTTTTTTTTTTTTTTTTTTTTTTGTATCGCCTTACGGTAGGAAAATTAAAATCTTCTAAAGATACCACCTACCGTCCGTAGGTGGCATGCACGATTCATAACCCCTGGTGGGATTATGCCTACGTACTAAAACAAAAACCTCCGTATGCTCCTCAGTCCTTTAATCGCTCACCGGAACTGCCAGCCAAGGTAAGACTTCGATGAGCAGGATGTGAAGCCAGGTCGCACTCCCTTCCTGAGATATTGGCCATGTAGCGCACCTCCTTCCACCCTTTAGTCGCCTTTTACGACAAGCCGGGTACGCTGAGGTAGTATTCTTGTCCCGCCACCTCACAGGAACACTTCTTCTGTGTTTTAGTTGCCAGCTCTGTTAGACATCTCGTCGGCACGGACTCGTTTCATCATATTTATGATGATGCGGTGTCCCAGCTCCCATTTATTTGCGTTCGCCGTCATCGCCGTGATCAAACCATTTGGACTAAGCGGATCACCAGACAACGCTTTCAACTGTTCCCTCTCCGCCGAAAACCTATCACAGTGCATTAACACATGTTCCGCCGTTTCCTCCGCATCAATGCAGTGTAGGCATTGGGCTGAGTCTACATGACGGAACCGGTGTAGGTAGGCCCGGAAACAGCCATGGTCCGTGAGGAATTGGGAAATGTGATAGTCCAAGGTTTTGTGGCTGCACTGCGTCCAAGCATCTAACTCTGGGATGAGTTGGTAGGTCCACCTCCCCCGTTGCGACGTTTGGCATCTCGTCTGCCACTCTTCGAACAGCAACCCATAAGCCTCGTCCCGAGTAGCACCATTGCTGATGTGACCGAGAGCCTTGATCTCCAGATCGACTGGTGGCATGCCTGCCAGAACTAATGCGGCATCCTCTGATACAGTTCTGAAGCCTCTTATTAGCCTAAGGGCCATAGACCGTATCACCGTGCGCGCTCCTTTTACGTATGAGCATTTATTTGAGGCGTCACTCCAGATTGGCGCGGCGTAGAGTAGCGTTGCCTTTGCTACGGTTACTAGTAGCCTTCTGGCTGGGGCTCTGGGACCTCCCACATTGGGCATAAGTCGAGCTATGGCTGCCGATGTGATGGCTGCCTTCCTGCTAGCGTATTTAGCATGATCCCTGAAGGATAGCCTATGGTCTATGAGAACTCCGAGGTACTTCAAGGACTCCGCTGAAGTCACCTGGGTTCCGCTGACTGAGACTAGCATGCTCTCCACCTTTTTCCTGCTGCTCAGTAAGACAGCTTCG
>JAEIFI010000037.1:0-12839 GCA_018901815.1 Zaprionus lachaisei | reverse complement strand
ATTTTGAAATTTTTGGAATTTTTGAACCTTTTGAAATTTTTGAATTTTTGAGATTTTTGAAACTTGAAATTTTTAAAAGTTTATAAATTTTTAAAATTTTTGAAAGTTTTAAAATTTTTGAAATTTTTGAAATTTTGAAATTTTTAAATTTTTGAAATTTTTAAAATTTTTGAAATTTTTGAAAATTTTGAAATTTTTATGAAAGTTTTTTAAATTTTGTAAAATTTTAAAATTTTTAAAATTCTGAAAATTTTTAAATTATTGAAATTTTTAAATTATTGAAATTTTAAGTGTTTAAATTTTTGAAATTATTAAAGCTTTTGTTATATTTAAAATTTTTGAAATTTTTGGAATTTTTGAACCTTTTGAAATTTTTAAAATTATTAAAGTTTTTGTTATATTTAAAATTTTTGAAGTTTTAAAATGTTTGAAATTTCTGGAATTTTTGAACCTTTTGAAAATTTTGAAATTATTAAAATTTTTGAATTTTTGAGATTTTTAAAACTTGAAATTTTTAAAAGTTTATAAATTTTTAAAATTTTTGAACCTATTGAAATTTTTTAACCTAATGAAATTTTTGAAATTTTTAAAATTTTTAAATGTTTTAAAATTTTAAAAATTTTGTAAAATTTTTAAAATTTTTGAAAATTTTTAAAATTTTTGAAATTTTAGAGATTTTTGAAACTTGAAATTTTTAAAAGTTTATAAATTTTTAAAATTTTTGAATTTTTGAACCTATTGTGTAATTTTTGAAATTTTTGAAATTTTTAAAGTTTTGAATTTTGAAATTTTTGAAAGTTTTTGAAATTTTAGAAAATTTTGAAATTTTGAAATTTTTGAAAATTTTGAAATTATTGAAATTTTTTGTGTGTAAATTTTTGAACCTTTTGAAATTTTTGAAATTATTAAAGTTTTAGAGATTTTTGAAACTTTTGAAATTTTTAAAAGTTTATAAATTTTTAAAATTTTTTGAACCTTTTGAAATTTTTGAAAATTTAAAATTTTGAAACTTTTGAAATTTTTAAAATTTTAAAAAATTTTTAAAATTTTTGAACCTATTAAAATTTTTAAACTTAATGAAATTTTTGAAATTTTTAAAATTTTTAAATTTTTGAAATTTTTTAAAATTTTAAAAATTTTGTAAATTTTTGAAATTTTTTTGAAACTTTTGAAATTTTTGAAATTTTAAAAATTTTTGAAATTTTGAAATTTTAAAATTTTTGAAATTTTGAAATTTTTTTTAAAATTTTTGAAATTTTTGAAATTTTTGAAGTTTTTGAAATTTTTAAAATTTTTGAAATTTTTGAAAAATTTTGAAATTTTTAAAATTTTTAAAATTTTAAATTTTGAAATTTTTAAAAAATTTTGAAATTTTTGAAATTTTTAAAATTTTGAAAATTTTTAAAATTTTTTGAAAATTTTAAAATTTTAAAATTTTTTGAAATTTTGAATTTTTGAAAATTTTGAAATTTTAGAAATTTTAAAATTTTGAAAATTTTGAAAATTTTTGAAATTTTTGAAATTTTTTTTGTTAAAATTTTGAAATTTTGAAATTTTTTGAAATTATTAAAATTTTTTTATATTTAAAATTTTTGAAGTTTTTGAAATTTTTAATTGAAATTTTAGAAATTTTTGAAATTTTTTTTGAAATTTTTAAAATTTTAAAATTTTAAATTTTGAACCTTTTGAAATTTTTGAAAATTTTGAAATTTTTGAAATTTTTAAATTTTTGAAAGTTTTAGAAATTTTTAAAATTTTTAAAATTTTTTGAACCTATTGTAATTTTTGAAATTTTTAAAAATTTTGAAATTTTTGAAATTTTTAAATTTTTGAAATTTTGAAATTTTTAAAATTTTTAAAATTTTTAAATTTTTGAAATTTTAAAATTTTTGAAATTTTTGAAATTTTGAAATTTTTGAAATTTTAAAAATTTTTTAAATTTTTTAAAAGTTTAAAATTTTTTAAAATTTTTGAAATTTAAAATTTGAAATTTTTGAAATTTTAAAAGTTTTTGAAATTTTGAAATTTTTGAAATTTTTAAAATTTTTGAAAATTTTTAAAATTTTAAAATTTTAAAAATTTTGAAATTTTTGAAATTTTTGAAATTTTTTGAAAATTTTTGAAATTTTGAAATTTTTGAAATTTTTTGAATTTTTAAAATTTTTGAACCTTTTGAAAATTTTGAATTTTAAATTTTTGAAATTTTAAAATTTTGAAAATTTTGAAATTTTTGAAATTTTTGAAATTTTTTAAAATTTTTAAAAAAATTTTTGAAATTTTTAAAATTTTTAAAATTATTGAAATTTTTAAATGTTTATAATTTTTGAACCTTTTGAAATTTTTGAAAATTTTGAAATTTTTGAAATTTGAAATTTTTAAAAGTTTAAAATTTTTTAAAATTTTTAAAATTTTTGAAATTTTTGAAATTTTTGAAATTTTTGAAATTTTAAAATTTTTGAAATTTTTGAAATTTTTGAAATTTTTGAAATTTTTTTTGAAATTTTGAAATTTTGAAATTTTTAAAATTTTTGAAATTTTTAAATTTTTGAAAATTTTTGAAATTTTAAATTTTTGAAATTTTTGAAATTTTTTGAATTTTTAAAGATTTTTGAAACTTGAAATTTTTAAAAGTTTATAAATTTTTAAAATTTTTAAAATTTTAAAATTTTAAAAATTTTTGAAATTTTGAAAATTTTGAAATTTTTGAAATTTTTAAAATTTTTGAAATTTTAAAAATTTTTTTAAACTTGAAATTTTTAAAATTTTATAAATTTTGAAAATTTTAAAATTTTAAAATTTTGAAAATTTTTAAATTATTGAAATTTTAAAATTTTTAAATTTTTTAAAAATTTTTGAAATTTTTGAAATTTTTTAAAAATTTGAATTTTTGAAATTTTTGAAATTTTTGAAATTTTTGAAATTTTTAAAATTATTAAAGTTTTTGTTATATTTAAAATTTTTGAAATTTTTAAAATTTTTGAAATTTTGGAATTTTTGAACCTTTTGAAAATTTTGAAATTTTTAAAATTTTTGAATTTTTGAGATTTTTGAAACTTGAAATATTTTAAAAGTTTATAAATTTTTAAAATTTTTGAACCTTTTGAAATTTTTAAAATTTTGAAATTTTTGAAATTTTTAAAATTTTTGAAATTTTTAAAATTTTTAAATTTTTGAAATTTTTGAAATTTTAAAATTTTTGAAATTTTTAAAATTTTAAAATTTTAAAATTTTTGAAACTTTGAAATTTTAAAATTTTGAAATTTTTGAAAATTTTGAAATTTTTGAAATTTTTGAAATTTTTGAAATTTTTGAAATTTTTGAAATTTTTTAAAATTTTGAAATTTTGAAATTTTGAAATTTTTGAAATTTTTGAAATTTTTGAAAATTTTGAAATTTTTGAAATTTTGAAGTTTTTGAAATTTTAAAATTTTTGAAATTTTTTTTAAAATTTTAAAAATTTTAAAAATTTTTAAAATTTTTTGAAATTTTTGAAATTTTTGAAATTTTGAAAAATTTTAAAATTTTAAAATTTTTGAAATTTTTGAAATTTTTAAAATTTTAAAATTTTTAAAATTTTTTTGTTAATTTTTGAAATTTTTTGAAATTTTTGAAATTTTTGAAAATTTTGAAATTTTTAAAATTTTGAAATTTTTGAAATTTTAAAATTTTTGAAATTTTTTTTGAAATTTTTAAAATTTTTGAAATTTTTAAAATTTTTGAATTTTTGAAAATTTTGAAATTTTTGAAATTTTTGAAATTTTTAAAATTTTTGAAATTTTTGAAATTTTTAAATTTTTAAAATTTTTGAAATTTTATAAATTTTTTGAAATTTTTAAATTTTGTTAAATTTTTAAAATTTTTGAAATTTTTAAAATTTTTGAATTTTGAAATTTTTAAAATTTTTGAAATTTTTGAAATTTTTGAAATTTTTGAAATTTTTAAAAATTTTTGAAATTTTTGAAATTTTTAAAAATTTTGAAATTTTTGAAAATTTTGAAATTTTTAAAAAAAATTTTTGAAATTTTTAAATTTTTAAAATTTTGAAAATTTTGAAATTTTTGGAATTTTTGAAATTTTTGAAATTTGAAATTTTTAAAAGTTTATAAATTTTAAAATTTTTAAATTTTTTTAGAATTTTTGAAAATTTTTAAAATTTTAAAATTTTAAAATTTTGAAATTTTTGAAAATTTTAAATTTTTGAAATTTTAAAATTTTTGAAAATTTTGAAATTTTTAAAATTTTAAAAATTTTAAAAATTTTAAAAATTTTTTAAAATTTTTAAAATTTTGAAATTTTTAAAATTTTGAAATTTTAAATTTTAAAATTTTGAAATTTTAAAATTTTTGTAATTTTTAAAATTTTTAAAATTTTTGAAATTTTAAAAATTTTGAAATTTTTAAAATTTTTAAAATTTTTGTTATATTTAAAATTTTTGAAAATTTTAAAATTTTGAAATTTTTGGAATTTTTGAAATTTTTTGAAAAATTTTGAAATTTTTAAAATTTTTAAAATTTTTAAATTTTTGAAATTTTAAAATTTTAAAAATTTTAAAAATTTTAAAATTTTGAAATTTTAAAAATTTTTGAAAATTTTAAAAATTTTAAAAATTTGAAAATTTTAAATTTTTGAAATTTTTGAAAATTTTTAAAATTTTAAAATTTTAAAAATTTTTGAATTTTAAAAACTTAAAAATTTTAAAAATTTTGAAAATTTTTGAAATTTTAAAAAAAAATTTTGAAATTTTTGAAATTTTAGAAAATTTTGAAATTTTTAAAAAATTTTAAAAATTTCAAAAATTTGAAAATTTTAAAATTTTTGAAATTTTTAAAAATTTTTAAAATTTTGAAATTTTTGAAATTTTTGAAATTTTTGAAATTTTAAAAATTTTAAAAACTTTTAAAAATTTTAAAATTTTTAAAAATTTTAAAAATTTTGAAACTTTTTAAAATTTTAAAAAAAAATTTTAAAAATTTCAAAAATTTTAAAAATTTTTAAAATTTTTAAAATTTTAAAATTTTTGAAACTATTGAAATTTTTAAAAATTTTAAAATTTTTAAAATTTTAAAATTTTGAAAATTTTAAAATTTTTTAAATTTTTAAAAATTTAAAAATTTTAAAATTTTAAAATTTTAAAAAAAATTTAAAAATTTTTAAAATTTTCAAAAATTTTAAAAATTTTAAAAATTTCAAAAATTTTAAAAATTTTCAAAATTTTAAAATTTTCAAAAATTTAAAAATTTTAAAAATTTCAAAAAATTTTTAAAATAAAAATTTTAAAAAAAATTTTTAAAATTTTAAAAATTTTGAAAATTTCAAAAATTTTAAAAATAAATTTTTAAAATTTCAAAATTTCAAAAATTTCAAAAATTTTTAAAATTTTAAATTTCAAAAAATTTTAAATTTTCAAAAATTTAAAAATTTTCAAAATTTTAAAAATTTTAAAATTTTTGAAATTTTAAAAATTTTTAAAAATTTTAAAATTTTTAAAATTTTGCAAATTTCAAAATTTTAAAAATTTCAAAAATTTTAAAAAATTTAAAAATTTTAAAATTTCAAAAATTTTAAAAATTTTAAAAAAAAATTTTAAAATTTTCAAAATTTTCAAAATTTCAAAAATTTAAAAATTTTAAAAATTTCAAAATTTTTAAAATTTTAAAAATTTTAAAAATTTTAAATTTTAAAATTTTAAAAATTTCAAAATTTCAAAAATTTTAAAAATTTTCAAAAATTTCAAAATTTTCAAAATTTCAAAAAAATTTCAAAAATTTTAAAAATTTCAAAATTTTAAAATTTTAAAAAATTTTAAAAAAAATTTTAAAAATTTATAAACTTTTAAAAATTTCAAAAATTTTAAAATTTCAAAAATTTTTCAAAAGGTTAAAAATTTAAAAACTTAAAAAAATTTTAAAAATTTCAAAAATTTTAAAATTTAAAATTTCAAAAATTCAAAAATTTTAAAAATTTTAAAAATTTCAAAAATTTCAAAAATTTTCAAAATTTTCAAAAAAATTTCAAAAATTTCAAAAATTTCAAAAATTTAAAAATTTCAAAATTTCAAAATTTTTAAAAATTTCAAAAATTTCAAAAATTTCAAAAATTTAAAAATTTCAAGTTTCAAAAATTCAAAAATTTCAAAAATTTCAAAAATTTCAAAAATTTAAAAAACTTTCTAAAATTTTAAAATTTTAAAAATTTTAAAAATTTCAAAATTTCAAAATTTTTAAAAATTTCAAAAATTTTAAAAATTTCAAAAATTTCAAAATTTCAAAATTTTTCAAAAATTTCAAAAATTTTAAAAATTTCAAAAATTTTAAAAATTTTCAAAAATTTCAAAAATTTCAAAAATTTCAAAAATTTCAAAATTTAAAAACTTTTAAAATTTCAAAAATTTCAAAATTTCAAAAATTTCAAAATTTCAAAATTTCAAAAATTTCAAAAATTTCAAAAATTTCAAAAACTTCAAAAATTTTAAAATTTTAAAAATTTTAAAAATTTTAAAATTTTAAAAATTTCAAAAATTTCAAAATTTCAAAAATTTCAAAATTTTAAAAAATTTAAAATTTATAAACTTTTAAAAATTTCAAGTTTCAAAAATCTCTAAAATTTCAAAAATTTTAAAAATTTCAAAAATTTACAAAATTTTAAAAATTTTAAAATTTTAAAAATTTCAAAAATTTTAAAAATTTCAAAAATTTCAAAATTTCAAAAATTTTAAAAATTTCAAAAATTTTAAAAATTTCAAAAATTTTAAAATTTTAAAAATTTTAAAAATTTTAAAAATTTTAAAAATTTTCAAAAATTTCAAAAAATTTCAAAAATTTTAAAAATTTTAAAAAATTTCAAAAATTTCAAAATTTTCAAAAATTTCAAAATTTTAAAAATTTCAAAAATTTTAAAAATTTAAAAATTTTTAAAATTTTAAAAATTTTAAAAATTTTAAAAATTTCAAAATTTCAAAAATTTCAAAAATTTAAAAATTTTAAAATTCAAAAATTTCAAAAATTTCAAAAATTTCAAAAATTTCAAAAAATTTCAAAAATTTTAAAAACTTTAAAAATTTCAAAAATTTAACAAAAATTTAAAAATTTCAAAAATTTTAAAAGTTTCAAAAATTTACAAAATAAAATTTCAATAATTTCAAAATTTTTAAAATTTTAAAAATTTCTAAAAATTTCAAAATTTTCTAAAATTTCAAAAATTTCAAAATTTCAAAAATTTCAAAACTTTTAAAAATTACAAAATTTTAAAAATTTCAAAATTTTAAAAATTTCAAAAATTTTTAAAAATTTATAAACTTTTAAAAATTTAAAGTTTCAAAAATTTCAAATTTCAAAATTTTCAAAAATTCAAAAATTTTAAAAATTTCAAAAATTTAAAAATTTTAAAAATTTCAAAAATTTTAAAATTTCTAAAATTTCAAAATTTCAAAAATTTTTAAAATTTCAAAAATTTTAAAAATTCAAAACTTTTAAAAATTTCAAAAATTTAAAAATTTCAAAAATTTAAAAATTTTAAAATTTAAAAATTTCAAAAATTTTAAAAATTTCAAAAATTTTAAAATTTCAAAAATTTTAAAAATTTTCAAAATTTTTAAAATTTTTAAAATTTTAAAATTTCAAAAAATTTAAAATTTCAAAATTTTCAAAATTTCAAAATTTCAAAAATTTTAAAATTTTAAAAATTTTAAAAATTCCAAAATTTCAAAAATTTTAAAAAAAATTTTAAAATTTCAAAAATTTTAAAAATTTCAAAAATTTCAAAAGTTTAAAAAATTTCAAAATGTTCAAAAATTTTAAAATTTTATAAACTTTAAAAATTTCAAAATTTCAAAATTTCAAAAATTTCAAAAATTTTAATAATTTCAAAATTTTCAAAAGTTTCAAAAATTCCAAAAATTTCAAAATTTTAAAAATTTTAAAAAATTTTAAATTTCAAATTTTAAATATTTCAAAAAATTTAAAATTTCAAAAATTTCAAAAGTTCAAAAATTTCAAAAATTTCAAAATTTTAAAATTTTCAAAATTTCAAATTTTTAATTTTAATAATTTTAAAAATTTAAAACTTTAAAATTTCAAAATTTTTAAAATTTTGAAAATTTCAAAAATTTTTAAATTTCAAAATTTTAAAAATTTCAAAATTTTTAAAATTTTCAAAACCTTTCAAAAATTTTAAAAATTTATAAACTTTTAAAAATTTTCAAAAATTTCAAAAATTTTAAAAATTTCAAAAATTTCAAAAATTTCAAAAATTTTAAAACTTTTAAAATTTTAAAAATTTTAAAAATTTTAAAAATTTTAAAAATTTTAAAAATTTCAAAAATTTCAAAAATTCAAAAATTTCAAAATTTCAAAAATTTCAAAAATTTCAAAATTTCAAAATTTCAAAACTTTTAAAAATTTCAAAAATTTCAAAAATTTTAAAAATTTCAAAAATTTCAAAAATTTTAAAAATTCAAAATTTCAAAAATCTCAAAAATTTCAAAAATTTCAAAAATTTCAAAAATTTAAAAATTTAAAAATTTCAAAATTTTAAAAATTTTCAAAATTTTAAAAAGTTCAAAAATTTTAAAAAAAATTTCAAAAATTTTAAAAATTTTCAAAATTTCTAAAAATTTCAAAATTTTTAAAAATTTCAAAAATTTTAAAAATTTTTCAAAATTTTAAAAATTTTAAAAAATTTTAAAAATTTCAAAATTTTAAAAAGGTTCAAAAATTTTTAAAAAAAATTTCAAAAGTTCAAAATTTTAAAATTTTAAAAATTTCAAAACTTTCAAAATTTCAAAAATTTTCAAAAATTTCAAAATTTTAAAAATTCAAAAATTTAAAAAATTTCAAAAATTTCAAAATTTCAAAATTTTAAAAATTTCTAAAATTTTAAAAATTTCAAAAATTTTAAAAATTTCTAAAAATTTTCAAAAATTTCAAAAATTTTAAAAATTTCAAAAATTTTAAAAATTTCAAAAATTTCAAAAATTTCAAAAATTTCAAAATTTTACAAACTTTAAAAATTTCAAAAATTTTAAAAATTTTAAAAATTTAAAAATTTTAAAAATTTCAAAAATTTCAAAATTTCAAAAATTTCAAACTTCAAAAAAAAATTTTAAAAAAATTTCAAAAATTTTAAAAGTTTCAAAATTTCAAAAATTCAAAATTTAAAATTTAAATTTCAAAATTTTCAAAATTTCAAAATTTTAAAAATTTTTAAAATTTTAAACTTAAAAAATTTTAAAAATTTAAAATTTAAAAATTTTAAAAATTTCAAATTTCAAAATTTAAATTCAAAAATTTAAAAAATTTTAAAAAATTTTAAAAATTTTAAAAATTTTCAAAAATTTTTAAAATTTCAAAAAATAAAATTTCAAAAAATTTAAAATTTTTAAAATTTCAAATTTTAAAAACTTTAAAATTTTAAAAATTTTAAAACTTTAAAAATTTTAAAAATTTTAAAAATTTCAAAAATTTTAAATGTTCAAAAATTTAAAATCTGAAAATTTTAAAATTTTAAAAAATTTTCTAAAATTTCGAACTAAATTTCTAAATTTTCAAATTTTTAAATTTTCAAAATTTCAAAATTTTAAAAATTTAAAATTTTAAAATTTTAAAATTTCAAAAATTTTAAAAATTTTAAAATTTTCAAAATTTCAAATTTTAAAAAATTTAAATTTCAAAAATTAAAAATTTTTAAAATTTTAAAATTTTTAAAATTTCAGAAATTTTAAAATTTTTGAAATTTCAAAAATTTTAAAATTTTAAAAATTTCAAAATTTCAAAATTTTTAAAATTTTTAAAATTTTAAAAAATTTTGAAATTTTAAAATTACAAAAATTTTGAAAAATTTCAAAATTTAAAAATTTCAAAAATTTTAAAAAATTTAAAATTTCAAAATTTCAAAATTTTCAAAATTTTAAAAATTTTTAAAAATTTCAAAATTTTTAAAAATTTTAAAAATTTAAAATTTTAAAAATTTCAAAATTCAAAAATTTGAAATTTTAAAATTTAAAAATTTTAAAAATTTTAAAATTTTAAAATTTCAAAAATTTTGAAATTTTAAAATTTCAAAAATTTCAAAATTTCAAAACCTTTAAAATTTTAATTTTAAAAATTTTTATTAAATATTAAAAATTTTAAAAGTTTAAAAAATTTAAAAGTTTCAAAAATTTAAATATTAAAAAATTTCAAAATTTTCAAAAATTTTAAAAATTTCAAAATTTTAAAAATTTTAAATTTCAAAATTTTAAAAATTTTAAAATTTCAAAAATTTTAAAAATATTCAAATTTTTAACATTAAAAATTTTAAAATTTTTAAAATTTTAAAATTTAAAATCTTAAATTTTTAAAATTTTAAAAAATTTTAAAAAAAAATTTTTAAAATTTCAAAAATTTTTAAAATTTTAAAAATTTTAAAAAATTTCAAAAATTTCAAAAATTTCAAAATTTCAAAATTTTAAAATTTTAAAAATTTAAAAAAATTTTTAAAATTTAAAAATTTTAAAAATTTCAAAATTTTTAAAAATTTGCAAAATTTAAAAAATTTTAAAAATTTTAAAATTTTAAAAATTTGAAAAATTTCAAAATTTCAAAAATTTTCAAAAATTTCTAAAAATTTCAAAAATTTTAAAATCTAAAATTTTAAAAATTCAAAATTTAAAAATTTTAAAAATTTTAAAATTTTAAAAATTTCAAAATTTTTATTTTAAAATTTCAAATTTAAAATTTTCAAAATTTTAAAAATTTTAAAATTTCAAATTTTTAAAATTTTAAAATTTTAATAATTTTTAAAATTTTTAAAAATTTTAAAAATTTAAAATTTTCAATTAAAATTTAAAACGTTCAAATATTTTCAAAATTTTAAAAAATTTTTAAAATTTTAAAATTTTGAAGATTTTAAAAATTTTAAAATTTCAAAATTTCAAAATTTCAAAATTTTAAAATTTCTAAATTTTTAAAATTTTTGAAAATTTCAAAATTTTAAATTTTAAAAATTTTAAAAATTTCAAATATTTAAACAAAAATTTAATAATTTCAAAATTTCAAATTTTCAAAATTTAAAAATTTAAAAAAAATTTAAAAGTTTAAAAATTTTAAAATTTTAAAAATTTCAAAATTTTGAAATTTAAAATATTTCAAAATTTTTAAAATTTTGAAACTTTAAATATTTTAAAAATTTCAAAATTTTCAAAATTTTAAAAATTTAAAAATTTCAAAATTTTTAAATATTTTAAAAATTTAAAAATTTTAAAAATTTTAAAAATTTCAAAATTTCAAAAATTTTAAAATTTTCAAAAATTTCAAAAATTTTAAAAATTTCAAAAATTTCAAAAAAATTTTAAAAATTTCAAAATTTCAAAAATTTCAAAAATTTCAAAAATTTCAAAAATTTTTATAAACCTTTAAAAATTTCAAAATTTTAAAATTTTTAAAAATTTCAAAATAATTTTAAAAATTTTTAAAATTTTAAAATTTTAAAACTTCCAAAATTTTGAAAATTTCAAAATTTTAAAAATTTCAAAATTTTAAAAGTTTCAAAAATTTGAAAAATTTTAAAATTTTTAAAATTTTTAAATTTTTAAAATTTCAATTTTCTAAAATCTCAAAATTTCAAAATTTTCAAAAATTTTGAAACTTTAAAAATTTTTAAATTTTCAAAAAACTTTAAAATTTCAAAAATTTAAAAATTTTTAAAATTTTAACAAAAAATTTAAAATTTTAAAAATTTTAAAATTTTCAAAATTTTCAAAAATTTTCAAAATTTTTAAAATTTTTAAAATTTTAAAATTTTAAAATTTTGAAAATTTTGAAATTTTCAAAATTTTTAAAATTTTGAAATTTTAAAATGAAATTTTGAAAATTTTTAAAATTTTGAAATTTTAAAATTTTTAAATTTTGAACTTTTGAAATTTTTGAAATTTTTAAAATTTTGAAATTTTTAAAATTTTTGAAATTTTTGGAATTTTGAACCTTTTGAAATTTTTAAAATTTTGAAATTTTAGAAATATTTTAAAATTTTAGAAATTTTTAAAATATTTGAAATTTCCTGAAATTTTTGAACCTTTTGAAATTTTTGAAATTATTAAAATTTTGGAATTTTTGAAATTTTGAAACTTGAAATTTTTAAAAGTTTATAAATTTTTAAAATTTTTTGAACCTATTAAAATTTTTAAAAAAATTTTGAAATTTTTAAAATTTTTGAAATTTTTAAAAATTTTTAAAATTTGTAATTTTTGAAATTTTAAAATTTTTAAAATTTTGAGATTTTTGAAACTTTTTTAAAATTTTATAAATTTTGAAAATTTTTGAAAATTTTGAACTTTGTAATTTTTGAAATTTTAAAAATTTTAAAAGTTTTGAAATTAGATTTTTGAAATAATTTTTAAAAGGAAATTTTTGAAATTTTTGAAATTTTTGAAATTTTCGAAATTTTGAAATTTTTGAAATTTTTAAAGTGTTTTAAAGTTAATTTAAAATTTTGTATTTTTGAAGTTTTTGAAATTTTTGGACCTAGAAATATTTGAAATTTTATTGTTATATTAAAATTTTTGAAATTTTGAAAATTTTTAAAATTTTAAAATTTTTGAAACTTGGAAGTTTTTATAAATTTTATAACTTTTTGAAATTTTTGAACCTTTGAAATTTTGAAATTTGAAATTTTTAAAATTTTAAAAATTTTTTAAATTTTTACAATTTTTGAAAATTTTGGAATTTTGAAATTTTTTGAACCTATTAAAATATTTGAAATTTTAAAAGATTGAATTTTGAAATTTTTGAAGTTTTTTGAAATTTTAGAAATTTTAAAATTTTGAAATTTTTAGATTATTGAAAATTTAAGTGTAAATTTTTGAA
>JAEIFI010000359.1:0-11253 GCA_018901815.1 Zaprionus lachaisei | reverse complement strand
GACATAACGGACATAACGGACATAACGGACATAACGGACATAACGGACATAACGAACATAACGGACATAACGGACATAACGGACATAACGGACATAACGGACATAACGGACATAACGGACATAACGGACATAACGGACATAACGAACATAACGGACATAACGGACATAACGGACATAACGGACATAACGGACATAACGGACATAACGGACATAACGGACATAACGGACATAACGGACATAACGGACATAACGGACATAACGGACATAACGGACATAACGGACATAACGAACATAACGGACATAACGGACATAACGGACATAACGGACATAACGGACATAACGGACATAACGGACATAACGGACATAACGGACATAACGGACATAACGGACATAACGGACATAACGGACATAACGGACATAACGGACATAACGGACATAACGGACATAACGGACATAACGGACATAACGGACATAACGGACATAACGGACATAACGGACATAACGGACATAACGGACATAACGGACATAACGGACATAACGAACATAACGGACATAACGGACATAACGGACATAACGGACATAACGGACATAACGGACATAACGGACATAACGAACGACATAACGGACATAACGGACATAACGGACATAACGACACATAAAAAACGGACACATAACGGACATAACGGACATAACGGACATAACGGAACATAACGGACATAACGGACATACACGGACATAACGGACATAACGAACATAACGGACATAACGGACATAACGGACATAACGGACATAACGGACATAACGGACATAACGGACATAACGGACATAACGGACATAACGGACATAACGGACATAACGGACATAACGGACATAACGGACATAACGGACATAACGGACATAACGGACATAACGGACATAACGGACATAACGGACATAACGGACATAACGGACATAACGGACATAACGGACATAACGGACATAACGGACATAACGGACATAACGGACATAACGGACATAACGGACATAACGGACATAACGGACATAACGGACATAACGGACATAACGGACATAACGAACATAACGGACATAACGGACATAACGGACATAACGGACATAACGGACATAACGGACATAACGGACATAACGGACATAAACGAACATAACGGACATAACGGACATAACGGACATAACGGACATAACGGACATAACGGACATAACGGACATAACGGACAAACGGACATAACGGACATAACGGACATAACGGACATAACGGACATAACGAACATAACGAACATAACGGACATAACGGACATAACGGACATAACGGACATAACGGACATAACGGACATAACGGACATAACGGACATAACGGACATAACGGACATAACGGACATAACGGACATAACGGACATAACGGACATAACGGACATAACGGACATAACGGACATAACGGACATAACGGACATAACGAACATAACGGACATAACGGACATAACGGACATAACGGACATAACGGACATAACGGACATAACGGACATAACGGACATAACGGACATAACGGAACATAACGGACATAACGGACATAACGGACATAACGGAACATAACGGACATAACGGACATAACGGACATAACGGACATAACGGACATAACGGACATAACGGACATAACGGACATAACGGACATAACGGACATAACGGACATAACGGACATAACGGACATAACGGACATAACGGACATAACGGACATAACGGACATAACGGACATAAACGGACATAACGAACATAACGGACATAACGGACATAACGGACATAACGGACATAACGGACATAACGGACATAACGGACATAACGGACATAACGGACATAACGGACATAACGGACATAACGGACATAACGGACATAACGGACATAACGGACATAACGGACATAACGGACATAACGGACATAACGGACATAACGGACATAACGGACATAACGGACATAACGGACATAACGGACATAACGGACATAACGGACATAACGGACATAACGGACATAACGGACATAACGGACATAACGGACATAACGGAACATAACGGACATAACGGACATAACGGACATAACGGACATAACGGACACATAACGGACACATAACGGAACGGACATAACGGACATAACGATAACGGACATAACGAAACGGACATAACGGAACATAACGGACATAACGGACATAACGGACATAACGGACATAACGGACATAACGGACATAACGGACATAACGGACATAACGGACATAACGGACATAACGGACATAACGGACATAACGGACATAACGGACATAACGGACATAACGGACATAACGACACATAACGGACATAACGGACATAACGGACAACGGACATAACGGACATAACGGACATAACGGACATAACGGACATAACGGACATAACGGACATAAAACGGACATAACGGACATAACGGACATAACGGACATAACGGACATAACGAACATAACGGACATAACGGACATAACGAACATAACGAACATAACGGACATAACGGACATAACGGACATAACGGACATAACGGACATAACGGACATAACGGACATAACGGACATAACGGACATAACGGAACATAACGGACATAACGGACATAACGAACATAACGGACATAACGGACATAACGGACATAACGGACATAACGGACATAACGGACATAACGGACATAACGGACATAACGGACATAACGGACATAACGGACATAACGGACATAACGGACATAACGGACATAACGAACATAACGGACATAACGGACATAACGAACATAACGGACATAACGGACATAACGAGACATAACGGACATAACGGACATAACGGACATAACGGACATAACGGACATAACGGACATAACGGACATAACGGACATAACGGACATAACGGACATAACGGACATAACGGACATAACGGACATAACGGACATAACGGACATAACGGACATAACGGACATAACGGACATAACGGACATAACGAACATAACGGACATAACGGACATAACGGACATAACGGACATAACGGACATAACGAACATAACGGACATAACGGACATAACGGACATAACGGACATAACGAACATAACGGACATAACGGACATAACGGACATAACGGACATAACGAGACATAACGGACATAACGGACATAACGGACATAACGGACATAACGGACATAACGGACATAACGGACATAACGGACATAACGGACATAACGAACATAACGGAACATAACGGACATAACGGACATAACGGACATAACGAACATAACGGACATAACGAACATAACGGACATAACGGACATAACGGACATAACGAACATAACGGACATAACGGACATAACGGACATAACGGACATAACGGACATAACGGACATAACGAAACATAACGGACATAACGGACATAACGGACATAACGGACATAACGGACATAACGGACATAACGAACATAACGGACATAACGGACATAACGGACATAACGAACATAACGGACATAACGGACATAACGGACATAACGGACATAACGGACATAACGGACATAACGGACATAACGGACATAACGGACATAACGGACATAACGGACATAACGGACATAACGAACATAACGGACATAACGGACATAACGGACATAACGGACATAACGGACATAACGGACATAACGGACATAACGGACATAACGGACATAACGGACATAACGGACATAACGGACATAACGGACATAACGGACATAACGGACATAACGGACATAACGGACATAACGGACATAACGGACATAACGGACATAACGGACATAACGGACATAACGGACATAACGGACATAACGAACATAACGAACATAACGGACATAACGGACATAAACGGACATAACGAACATAACGGACATAACGGACATAACGAACATAACGAACATAAACGGACATAACGGACATAACGGACATAACGGACATAACGGACATAACGGACATAACGGACATAACGGACATAACGGACATAACGGACATAACGGACATAACGGACATAACGCACACACAACGGACATAACGGACATAACGGACCATAACGGACATAACGGACATAACGGACATAACGAACATAACGGACATAACGGACATAACGGACATAACGAACATAACGGACATAACGGACATAACGGACATAACGGACATAACGGACATAACGGACATAACGGACATAACGGACATAACGGACATAACGGACATAACGGACATAACGGACATAACGGAACATAACGGACATAACGGAACATAACGGACATAACGGACATAACGGACATAACGGACATAACGGACATAACGGACATAACGGACATAACGGACATAACGGACATAACGGACATAACGGACATAAACGAACATAACGAACATAACGGACATAACGGACATAACGGACATAACGGACATAACGGACATAACGGACATAACGGACATAACGGACATAACGAACATAACGGACATAACGGACATAACGGACATAACGGACATAACGGACATAACGGACATAACGGACATAACGGACATAACGAAGACATAACGAACAACGGACATAACGGACATAACGGACATAACGGACATAACGAACATAACGGACATAACGGACATAACGAACATAACGGACATAACGGACATAACGGACATAACGGACATAACGGACATAACGGACATAACGAACATAACGGACATAACGGACATAACGGACATAACGGACATAACGGACATAACGGACATAACGGACATAACGGACATAACGGACATAACGGACATAACGGACATAACGGACATAACGGACATAACGGACATAACGGACATAACGGACATAACGGACATAACGGACATAACGGACATAACGGACATAACGAACATAACGGACATAACGGACATAACGGACATAAACGGACATAACGGACATAACGGACATAACGGACATAACGGACATAACGGACATAACGGACATAACGAACATAACGGACATAACGGACATAACGGACATAACGAACATAACGGACATAACGGACATAACGGACATAACGAACATAACGGACATAACCAACATAACGAACATAACGGACATAAACGGACATAACGGACATAACGGACATAACGGACATAACGGACATAACGGACATAACGGAACATAACGGACATAACGAACATAACGGACATAACGGACATAACGGACATAACGGACATAACGGACATAACGGACATAACGGACATAACGGACATAACGGACATAACGGACATAACGGACATAACGGACATAACGGACATAACGGACATAACGGACATAACAACAAACGAACATAACGGACATAACGGACATAACGGACATAAACGGACATAACGAACATAACGGACATAAACGAACATAACGGACATAACGGACATAACGGACATAACGGACATAACGAACACAACGGACATAACGGACATAACGGACATAACGAACATAACGGACATAACGGACATAACGGACATAACGGACATAACGGACATAACGGACATAACGGACATAACGGACATAACGAACATAACGGACATAACGGACATAACGGACATAACGGACATAACGGACATAACGGACATAACGAAACATAACGGACATAACGGACATAACGGACATAACGGACATAACGGACATAACGGACATAACGGACATAACGGACATAACGGACATAACGGACATAACGAACATAACGGACATAACGGACATAACGGACATAACGGACATAACGGACATAACGAACATAACGAACATAACGGACATAACGGACATAACGGACATAACGGACATAACGGACATAACGGACATAACGGACATAACGGACATAACGGACATAACGGACATAACGGACATAACGGACATAACGGACATAACGGACATAACGGACATAACGGACATAACGGACATAACGGACATAACGGACATAACGGAAACATAACGGACATAACGGACATAACGGAACATAACGGACATAACGGACATAACGGACATAACGGACATAACGGACATAACGGACATAAACGGACATAACGGACATAACGGACATAACGGACATAACGGACATAACGGACATAACGAACATAACGGACATAACGGACATAACGGACATAACGGACATAACGGACATAACGGACATAACGGACATAACGGACATAACGAACATAACGGACATAACGAACATAACGAACATAACGGACATAACGGACATAACGGACATAACGGACATAACGGACATAACGGACATAACGGACATAACGAACATAACGGACATAACGGACATAACGGACATAACGGACATAACGGACATAACGGACATAACGGACATAACGAACATAACGGACATAACGGACATAACGGACATAACGGACATAACGGACATAACGGACATAACGGACATAACGAACATAACGGACATAACGGACATAACGGACATAACGGACATAACGGACATAACGAACATAACGGACATAACGGACATAACGGACATAACGGACATAACGGACATAACGGACATAACGGACATAACGGACATAACGGACATAACGAACATAACGGACATAACGGACATAACGGACATAACGGACATAACGGACATAACGAACATAACGGACATAACGGACATAACGGACATAACGAACATAACGGACATAACGGACATAACGGACATAACGGACATAACGGACATAACGGACATAACGGACATAACGGACATAACGAACATAACGGACATAACGGACATAACGGACATAACGGACATAACGGACATAACGGACATAACGGACATAACGGACATAACGGACATAACGGACATAACGGACATAACGGACATAACGGACATAACGGACATAACGGACATAACGGACATAACGGACATAACGGACATAACGAACATAACGGACATAACGGACATAACGGACATAACGGACATAACGGACATAACGGACATAACGGACATAACGAACATAACGGACATAACGGACATAACGGACATAACGGACATAACGGACATAACGGACATAACGGACATAACGGACATAACGGACATAACGGACATAACGGACATAACGGACATAACGAACATAACGGACATAACGGACATAACGGACATAACGGACATAACGGACATAACGGACATAACGGACATAACGGACATAACGGACATAACGGACATAACGGACATAACGGACATAACGGACATAACGGACATAACGGACATAACGAACATAACGGACATAACGGACATAACGGACATAACGGACATAACGGACATAACGGACATAACGGACATAACGGACATAACGGACATAACGGACATAACGGACATAACGGACATAACGAACATAACGGACATAACGGACATAACGGACATAACGGACATAACGGACATAACGGACATAACGGACATAACGGACATAACGGACATAACGGACATAACGGACATAACGGACATAACGGACATAACGGACATAACGGACATAACGGACATAACGGACATAACGGACATAACGGACATAACGAACATAACGGACATAACGGACATAACGGACATAACGGACATAACGGACATAACGGACATAACGGACATAACGGACATAACGGACATAACGGACATAACGGACATAACGGACATAACGAGACATAACGGACATAACGGACATAACGGACATAACGGACATAACGGACATAACGAACATAACGGACATAACGGACATAACGGACATAACGGACATAACGGACATAACGGACATAACGGACATAACGGACATAACGGACATAACGGACATAACGGACATAACGGACATAACGGACATAACGGACATAACGGACATAACGGACATAACGGACATAACGGACATAACGGACATAACGGACATAACGGACATAACGGACATAACGGACATAACGAACATAACGGACATAACGGACATAACGGACATAACGGACATAACGGACATAACGGACATAACGGACATAACGGACATAACGAACATAACGGACATAACGGACATAACGGACATAACGGACATAACGGACATAACGAGACATAACGGACATAACGGACATAACGGACATAACGGACATAACGGACATAACGGACATAACGGACATAACGGACATAACGGACATAACGAACATAACGGACATAACGGACATAACGGACATAACGGACATAACGGACATAACGGACATAACGAACATAACGGACATAACGGACATAACGGACATAACGAACATAACGGACATAACGGACATAACGGACATAACGGACATAACGGACATAACGGACATAACGGACATAACGGACATAACGAACATAACGGACATAACGGACATAACGAACATAACGGACATAACGGACATAACGGACATAACGGACATAACGGACATAACGGACATAACGGACATAACGGACATAACGGACATAACGGACATAACGGACATAACGGACATAACGGACATAACGGACATAACGGACATAACGGACATAACGGACATAACGAACATAACGGACATAACGGACATAACGGACATAACGGACATAACGGACATAACGGACATAACGGACATAACGAACATAACGGACATAACGGACATAACGGACATAACGGACATAACGAACATAACGGACATAACGGACATAACGGACATAACGGACATAACGGACATAACGGACATAACGGACATAACGAACATAACGGACATAACGGACATAACGGACATAACGGACATAACGGACATAACGGACATAACGGACATAACGGACATAACGGACATAACGGACATAACGGACATAACGGACATAACGGACATAACGGACATAACGGACATAACGGACATAACGGACATAACGGACATAACGGACATAACGGACATAACGGACATAACGGACATAACGGACATAACGGACATAACGGACATAACGAACATAACGGAACATAACGGACATAACGGACATAACGGACATAACGGACATAACGGACATAACGAACATAACGGACATAACGGACATAACGGACATAACGAACATAACGGACATAACGGACATAACGGACATAACGGACATAACGGACATAACGGACATAACGGACATAACGAACATAACGGACATAACGGACATAACGGACATAACGGACATAACGGACATAACGGACATAACGGACATAACGAACATAACGAACATAACGGACATAACGGACATAACGGACATAACGGACATAACGGACATAACGGACATAACGGACATAACGGACATAACGGACATAACGGACATAACGGACATAACGGACATAACGGACATAACGGACATAACGGACATAACGGACATAACGAACATAACGGACATAACGGACATAACGGACATAACGGACATAACGGACATAACGGACATAACGGACATAACGGACATAACGGACATAACGGACATAACGAACATAACGAACATAACGGACATAACGGACATAACGGACATAACGGACATAACGGACATAACGGACATAACGGACATAACGGACATAACGGACATAACGGACATAACGGACATAACGGACATAACGAACATAACGGACATAACGGACATAACGGACATAACGGACATAACGGACATAACGGACATAACGGACATAACGGACATAACGGACATAACGGACATAACGGACATAACGGACATAACGGACATAACGGACATAACGGACATAACGGACATAACGGACATAACGGACATAACGGACATAACGAACATAACGGACATAACGGACATAACGGACATAACGGACATAACGGACATAACGGACATAACGGACATAACGGACATAACGAACATAACGGACATAACGGACATAACGAACATAACGGACATAACGGACATAACGGACATAACGGACATAACGGACATAACGAGACATAACGAACATAACGGACATAACGGACATAACGGACATAACGGACATAACGGACATAACGGACATAACGGACATAACGGACATAACGGACATAACGGACATAACGGACATAACGGACATAACGAGACATAACGGACATAACGGACATAACGGACATAACGGACATAACGGACATAACGGACATAACGGACATAACGAACATAACGGACATAACGGACATAACGAACATAACGGACATAACGGACATAACGGACATAACGGACATAACGGACATAACGGACATAACGGACATAACGGACATAACGGACATAACGGACATAACGAACATAACGGACATAACGGACATAACGGACATAACGGACATAACGGACATAACGAACATAACGGACATAACGGACATAACGAACATAACGAACATAACGGACATAACGGACATAACGGACATAACGGACATAACGGACATAACGAACATAACGAACATAACGGACATAACGGACATAACGGACATAACGGACATAACGGACATAACGAACATAACGAACATAACGGACATAACGGACATAACGAACATAACGGACATAACGGACATAACGAACATAACGGACATAACGGACATAACGGACATAACGGACATAACGGACATAACGAACATAACGGACATAACGAACATAACGGACATAACGGACATAACGGACATAACGGACATAACGGACATAACGGACATAACGGACATAACGAACATAACGAACATAACGGACATAACGGACATAACGAACATAACGAACATAACGGACATAACGGACATAACGGACATAACGAACATAACGAACATAACGGACATAACGGACATAACGAACATAACGGACATAACGAACATAACGAACATAACGAACATAACGGACATAACGGACATAACGAACATAACGGACATAACGGACATAACGGACATAACGGACATAACGGACATAACGGACATAACGAACATAACGGACATAACGAACATAACGGACATAACGGACATAACGGACACAACTAATATAACGGACATAACGGACATAACGGACATAACGGACATAACGGACATAACGGACAAATAACGGAACATAACGGACATAACGGACATAACGAACATAACGGACATAACGGACATAACTTTTATCAATACAGCTTATTCATATCGAAACATAATCTGGATATAACGGACATAACGGACATAACGGACATAACGGACATAACGGACATAACGAACATAACGATCATAACGAACACATAACGGACATAATGGACATAACGGACATAACGGACA